>RJWH01003488.1:0-152100 GCA_004363575.1 Solenodon paradoxus
AAAAACATCTTTTGTCCTATTTAATTGAAAAATGCCTGTGGTGTTTTGATGTGAACTGCATTAAATCTGTTTATTGCTTTAGTTAATATAGGCATTTTATCAATATAAATTCTTCCCAACCATGAGCACAGGGTATCTTTCCATCTGTTTGTATCTTTTTATTTCCTTTAATAAAGTCTTACTGTTTTCATTGTACAGGTTTTTCACCAACTTTGTTAAGTATATTCTAAGGTATTTGATTCTTTTTGTTTCTGTTGTAAATGGCATAATTTTCTTGATTTCACTCCCTTTTTATCATATTTTGCATATAAAATGCAACAGATATTTTATATTAATTTTCTAGCCTGCAACTTTACTATATTAATTGATTAATTCTAATTGTTTTTCATGGAGTTTTTAGGGTTTTCTACATATTTTATGTTGTTTTCAAATAGTAATAGTTTTACTTCTTCGTTTCCAATTTGAATTCCTTTTATTTCTTGCTTAATTCCTCTGACTAAAATCTTCAGTAAAATGTCAAATAGCAGAGGTGAGAGTGGAAAGACTTGTCTTTTTCCTGATCTTAGAGGAAAGGCTTTCAATTTCCCTGTTGAGTATGATGTTGACTGTGGGTTCATATGAGTTTTTGAAAAATGCTATTCTTTTTCCCCAGATTCTTTTACCTGAGTTATTTTTCCAATATTAACAGCAGGTGGTGCTCTGTTTTCATTCTTTTACCCTAGCTAGATTTAATAATATCACTTACTGAGTTGGGAGTTGAGAATTACTGTTGGGTAGGAGGGACATCACAGTTGGTGGTTTGGCTGTTGTTTTTGGTTGCAGGGGATGTATAAGCTTTTTAGTGTGGGTGACACTGAGGTCAACTATTCTCTCAGAGATCTCAGACCTAGTTTGTTGTGGCATGGGAGCTCTTTACTGCTGGGTCTCAGACCCCGATTTTTAGCAGAGCTGCAGCATGGTCCTCAACTTGTGTTCCTTGCTAAGTCTACAACTAGTTCAAGAACTGGGTTTCCAACCTCGACCACTTCTCTTTGTGCTTCACTCAAGCCAAGCATGCGTGATGCCACATAATCTTCTTTTCTCTCCCTGTGACTGAAGGTTAGGTCTGTTGCTTTCTGCCTTCTAGCTGGTTGCCTCTGCAGTTACAACCATTGCTTCTTTAACTGCGCGTGTTCCTCTCAATTCACCGTCACATATGTCGGAGATTCCTCAGGTGATCTCTTCAGTACTGTTACTGTTGTTGCTGAGTTGCTGGGATGCTCTGGTTCTTCCTGCCAGCATTATTTTAATGGAAAAATTTAGTTTTATCACTTAGAATGAAGCAGGGAATGATCTCAACTCTCATCTTATGCTGCTCCTTTTATCTATTTTAGACCTCTTTTCAAGTATTATGTCAGAAAATTCTGTACTTTTATCACATGGTTTTGATTAGATATGTTTATATTTTGATACATAGTAGGGCTGCCTGTTATCATTTTTATCAGAATTTGACTTATTTTTAAATGTTCCATTTTTTAATATGATAGAAATCTCTAATGTAATAAAATGAAATATTTACCATGTCATTTTTACTGTATAATATATTCAAATCTTTCATCTTTCTCTTGTTTCCTCTACCTCATCACAACAAGTCCAGATGATAAATTGGAGTGCAATGGTATGTGTGCTTCAAATTCTCAGTAGTACCATGGTTAACTTTAATGCCATCATGGGGATCCCTCCCCCCACTTTGGGAAAGCACAGAAAGTATAGTGTATTCCAAAAGATAAATGAATCTAGGGATACCCTGATTTCATATAATTGTAGGGAAATGGCCAGGTGAGGGGAATAAATGCTCTAGCCTTATTCCCACAAATTTGGTTGAATCACTTATACATCATGACTCTGTAAGCATAAAAACTAGCATAAAAACTGATGACAATCCCATTCAATGGCTTTAATAATCTTACTATTCTTCTAAAAACTACATGTGGAAATATAAATGTGGGCACTCTGGTTAAAATGAGGAGTTTCCCTTGGCATGCTCTAGTAGCTTAGCCATAAAGTCCATTGTCTCCAGCCATATTTCCCAAGAACCTGAGTTTATAATCTCAGGTCAGTGGGAATAACCCAGATGGATAACTAAATAAAATAAATAACCAGCCTGTCTACTCACTTTCATGCTGCCTGTATCTTTCCTTTAAAAAATTAGGAATTTCCTGAACCACTTCTATTGAACTCCTAGCACTCTATGAAGCTCTATATAACAACTACTGTTCAGAAATCCTCAGACATTTTGATGCATATCTGCTTGTTTAACAAATTTCATCATCCCATACTTTTGCCATAGGGCCTCTTATTTCCTCTTGTTAAGAATTTCAACGTCATCTGAGATTTACCCTTCACTTCTGGCACTCAAATTGCTCAAGATGAAGTTAGCAATAACCAGCTTGTTAGTGTCTATTGAGGGGAATAAGACTGGTTCCTTTGTGATCTCTTATGAATGATTTTGGCAATGACAGGAAATCAGACCATCTGCATATAAAGCATCCCTATCTTTCTCTTCTCCTTTTCTCTCTCTTGTTGTTGGAGTTTCTTTAAAGTTTTTCTTTTGATGGCAGCATTGCTCCACTGAAATAAAATTATCCCTTCCTCCCACCCTTTGCTTTTGAAAAACAGTTACCATTGAAACAAATTTGTTTTACTTGCAAAAAGTAACTTGTATCTAGTTCTGGTATTTACATTGAGGGTGATTTCCTGGAATCTATTCGTAATAATTCTCTGCCCAGACTTTCTTGATTATATTTGAAAGAAAGGTCAAGCATATCCCATGATCTTCTCTCTTTTACTTATTTTATTTTTCCTTTTCAATAACATTTCCATGGGTATAAATTATTCACCTGCTCATTATAGAAAATTCAGAAAATGCAGAAAAGATTAAAGAAGAAAATAAATATCATCTGTAATCCCATATATGAGAGAACTACTGCTAATAGTTTGAAACAAGTCTCTCCAGTGTGTTTTCTTTGTACACATTTAATATATTTGGAGTCATATGTTATATATATTTTAGTATTCTAGTTTTTATTACTCACATATCAAAAAATTGTTTATGTGTTCTTTAAAACATGGTTAGATATTATTCTTAGTGACTGGAATAAATTATATGGATACAATAAATTAATTTCTCTCAGATGAAATATATAGGTTGCTTACAAAATGTCACTGTTTTAAATAATGTTTATATCAAATTAATAAACAGGGCACTCCCTTTCTTAAATGGGCAAAATGCCTCTTTGAAAAAATATAGGCAAAATGAAAATAAGCTTCTACCAATTGGAGAATGCTATTGGGAGATTTTTTTTCTCATACTGCCTCCTAAACTAAGCTATCTAATAAAATATGAAAAACTCAGAAATTTTCATAAGGTGAAAAAACATTTAAAATATATTTTATTAAAGTGATGTGATTTTACAACACTATAAAATTTAGGAGTACAGATTTACTCTTCATCAAACAAATGATATTATGCCACACCCAACACCAACTTCCTTTTTTTTTTTTGAGATGGATTTTATTAAAGTAATGCTGCTTTGTAATATTAATTAGGTTTGAAGTATATATGTAGCAAATTTATATCTATATATAATACAGGAGATTTATCACTCTCCTTTTTTGCCTTCACTGTACAATTAAACCCCTTTACCCTGTTTGCCCCAATCCCTACCCCATATCTTTCTACACCTTCTGATTTGCTTTTTTAACACTGAAAGCCTATTGTTGTTTTAATTGATTTTTTTAAGTCTTTTTCTGTTTAATTTAGTTCATTCACTTACTTTCTATTATTATGCACCTCATATGAGTGATATAATACAATATTTGTCTTTCTCCTTCTGGCTTATCTTGGTAATAAGCATAATTCTCTCTAAGTCTATCCATGCTGTAGTAAATGGCAAACTTTCTTTTTATGGCTGCATAATGTTCTATTGTGTGTGTATATTGCATCTTCTTTATCCACTCATCGGTTGATGGACATTGAGGTTGTTTCCAGATCTTGGCTATAGTGAACAATGCTGCAATAAACATGGAGGTGCATATATCTCTCCAAATAAGAGTTGTGTTTTTAGGGTAAATACCCAATAAAAGAACAATTGAATCACATGGAATTTCTATTCTCAATTCTTTGAGGAATCTTCATACTGCTTTCCAAAATGGTTGCACTATTTTACACTCCCACCAACACTGTGTACAAGTTTTCTTTCTCCACATACTCTGTACCATTTATTGCTCCCATTCTTTTGGATGATAGCTATTCTCACAGGTGTGACTTGATATTTCAGTGTTGTTTTGATTTGCTTTTCTCTAATGAGTAGAGAAGTGGAACATCTTTCCATGTACCTGTTGATTGTATGTCGTCCTTAGAGAAGTGTTTATTAAGGTCATCCACCCACTTTTTAATTTGATACATTGATTTAACAAAGAACAAAAACCACATGATCATCTCAATATATGCATAAAAAGCCTTTTTCATGTGTTATGTTAAAAACACTCCAAAAATAGATATAGAAAGTATGCAATTCAATGTAATAAAGGATATCTATCTATCTATCTATCTATCTCTATCTATCTAGATAGATAGATAGATATGACAAAACCACAGTAAACATATTCAATGGAGAAAAACTTAAAGCTACACTCTAAGATCAGGAAAAAGGCAAGAATGTTCACTTTCACCACTACTATTTAATGTTGTGCTGGAGGTCCTGGCCAATGTAAGCAGACAAGAAAAATATATAAAAGCCAAATCAAAAAGGAAGAAGTGATACTATCACTATTAGCAGATGACATGACAGTATATATAGAAAACTGGAAAGACTCAAGTAAACAAGCTATCAGAAATAAAGAACAAATACTATGAAGTGGCAGTTTTCAAAATTAATATTAGAAATCAGCTGCTTTTCTGTATGCTAACAATGAAAATGCAGAAAGAACACTTAAGAAACCAGTACCATTTAGTATTGCATCAAAAAGAATAATACACCTGGGAATAAAATTCACCAAAGGAGTGAAGGACCTATACCCTGAAAACTATAAAATATTGCTAAAAGAAATAGAAGATGACACAAAGAAATGGAAAGCTCATGCTCATGAATTGGAAGAATTAACATAGTCAAAATGGCCACACTGACTAAGGCAATGAAAAGATTTGATGTTATACACATCAAAATTCCAAAGACATTATTCATAGAAAGAGAACAAAATATCATGAAATTTATTTGGAACTACAAGTGACTCAGGATAGTAAAAACAATCCTGAGGAAAAAAAACAATGGAGGAGTCATGCTCACTGCCTTCAAACTCTGCTACAAAGCAATAATAATCAAAACAGCATGGTATAAAAACAGAAATACAGATTAATGGAACAGAATTGAAAGCCCAGAAATAAACCTAGAAATGTATGGACATTTAATTTTTGACAAATGAACCAAAAGCTTACAATGGGGCAAAGATAGTGTCTTCAATAAGTGGTGCTGTGAGAACCTGACAGCCACATGCAAAACGTTGAAATCATGCCACTACTTAATGACATAAAAAAATACATAGGCAAAACACTACTGGACATTGACCCAATTGATGTCCTTGGGACTTTAACTCCAATAGTAAGGGAAATAAAATAAAATAAAAACAAATGGGATTACATCAAACTAAAAAGCTCCTGTACAGCAAAAGAAGGTAGCATCAAAACAGAAAGACACCACACTGAATGGGAGAAGATAACTGCCCATCATACATCTGACAAGGTGTTGATATCCAAAATTTATAAAGAACTCATAAAATTCAACAACCACCCCCCCCAAACAATCCAATTAGAAATGGGCAGATGACCTTAATAGACATTTCTGTCAGAACAACCACCAGCAATTTAATAGTCCTCCAGCACTGTCCACTGGACCCCCACTACTCTGAACTCTCATTCCTCAGCCTCTTTCCTTGTGTACCTCAGATTTTTATCAGAGTATAAGGTTTAGTTTTTTTGTTTGCTTTTCCTCTTTGTTTGCTTTCTTTATATTCCACATATGTGTAAGATCATGTTAGTAATTCTCTTTCTCATTCTGACTTACTTAACTTAGCATAATCCCCTCAAGATTCATCCATTTCATCTCAAATGGCATGATATAAACTTTTAAATGACTGCATAGTTTTCCTTTGTGTGTATATACCACATCTTCTTCGTTATTGTTTATAATTTTTGTTTATATGCTTATATTGTTTCAATTTTTTGACTATTTTAAATGATGATGCAATGAACATGTGGTGCGTATATTTCAAATTAGTGTTTTTATATTTTTATATAGATGCCTAAAAGTGGAATTAATAAATATCCACGGAAATGTACTGGATTATGTGGTAGTCCTATTTTTAACTTTTTGAAGAACCCTCATACTGTTTACCAAAGAGGATACACAATGAAAAAGCTTTAAAAATCTCTAATTATGTTCTGTTTTGAAGAAAAGGAGCTGTAAATCATTGAAATATATATTCTTAACCCTATGATTGGGTTATGTTTTCCCAAGAGAGCAACAATTCATGGAACTGACACCCTTACACATTTTTAAAAGAATGTGTTCTCCTAGCCAAGAAAATTTATCCTCCTGTACTACAAATTTTTGGAGAGCCATCTTTAAGGGATAAGAAATTAACTGTAATGTTTCTGGAACTTGGAGCAGACTGTGCTAAACAGAAAGCTCAATCCATTCCATATAAACTAGCAACTTTGGGGGTAATTTTCCTGAATTAATAAAAAATTCAAATTTTTAAGTACCATGTCTCCAGCTCTACCACTTATAAGGAACTACTTAGTCTTTTATCACTCTTCTACATATAGTTTACAAATGTCCACTTGCTACACCATACTCAGACATCCTTCTCATACAGAAATAGAAGAGGCGTAGTAATAGAGAAATTGAACAGATTCCACTACTGCCACAATAAATAGCTGTATTTGGTACAATACAAAAGAAATACCCTTGAAGTGCAGCCATGGGACCCTAAGTATCACCTAAACAGTGGCCAAAATGCTCAGAACAGTCCAAGTTTCTTCCAAGTCACTTCAGTGCCAGGGTCACTTCTCAGTTACAGCTATCTGTAACACAGTCTTTCTTATTGTCCTTACGTGATACAGAAGCCATCACTACTAGATCATAGTATATATATAGCTAGAGTTGCCATTACTAAGAAAATTTTGTGAAAATTTCTTATTTTCTTCAAACTTTCTGGCTGAAAGTATATTATCATTTATCTAAATCATATATCTCTTCCTCTCTCTTTAAGTAAGTTCAGTGGTCCTTTGTACCTCAAAGTTATTGCCATTGGGACAGGAATAAAGGAAATAAAAACAGCAAACTTGGACATGATCAAAAGTTTAAAAAAGTACAAAATTCTAAAAATTCTGCTATGATATTCCTAAATGCCTTTCTATTGATCCATATATGGGCTTCATTGGAAATCTGGTTGGAGATTTCCCCCACAAACCTCCACTCTGTTTCAGGAATTCTTTTTCTAGATTACGTGTACCCATTTTTCCATGAAGGTCCACTTTTCTAGACTTTATGTCTGAAGAGGCAATATAGCATGATGATTAATATCAGTCTAAATTCCAAGTCAGTTATTTAATGTCCATATGTCTGTGCAAGACACATCTCAATATTTGCACTTGTAAAACACAGAGTATACACTGTATTATCTTTGCATTTCCTTTTATGTGTTAAATTCAGCACTTAGTGTGGCTTATAGTCATAAAGAAAGTCTGAATTGAATTGAGGTTACCAGTAGGGAACAGGGCAGTGGAAGTGGGAGCAAGTACTGACAGGGTCCAATGGACAGGGATGAAGAACTCTTGGTAATCTAGTGGAAGGCAAGGTGCGTTGACATATGCTGGAAGAATTGGGGGATCTGTGCATATGGGTTTGTATTATTTTGTAAAGCAAAATAGCTTCAATAAATATTTGAAAAAAAGAAAGTCTGGATTGTCAGAGAAGAAAGTTCTATAAAATGAAAAGACAGCCCATGTAGAAGCAACAACACATACAATATATAAAATGTATGGAGAGGTTTTAAAATGTGGTCTGTTAGATGAGCTGAAGATAAATTTACCATCAAATTGAAAGAGATTATAAACACTGAAACTTTCATGTAAATCCCAGGGTAACCTCAAAACATAAGTCCATTGAAATAAGGAGAAAATTAAAATTAAAGCCAAACATAGCATAAATACTTTCAAAACACCTAATAACAGAAAAACAAAGGTCCTGTTTGCAAAAACACACAGAAAACAATTTACAAATTCCAATAGACAGTTGCATATCAATAATCACCGTAAATATCATTGGATTGAGCTCACAACTCCAAAGGCATAGAATGGCTAACTGGATTACAAGAAATAACTCAACTTTATGCTGCATACAAAAAATTCATCTACACTCCAAAGATATACTCTCAAAGTCAGTGGTTAAACAACAACCCTACAATCAAATGATACCCTGAAAAAAGCATAGACAACCATACATTAGATAAAGCATACTTCCCACTAAGACGGACATAATACACTGGATGAACATTATTTAATGATTAAGGAGTCAATTTACCAGCAAAACATAGCTTATATATATATATATATATATGTATATGCCAACTGAAGGAGCATCAAAATATGTAAAGCAATTATCAGCAAAACTGAAGAGACACATCAACAGCAATACAGCCCATTTAGAAGAATAAACAGATTAACCAGGCAGAAAATTAATATGCAAACAACAGTCTTAAATTATATATTAGAATAGATTAGTTTAATAGACATTCGATGAACAATTCATCCAATAACTGAATTTTTCTCAAGTACTCATGGAACAAAACAAGTCTTAAAATTTTACAAAGATTGAAATGATACAAAGTAACTTCTTTGATCACAATGGCATATAACTAAAATTCAACCACAAAAAACTGGAAAATTCCAAAATATCTAGAGGCTAAACTGTATTATTCTGAGTGAATTTTGGATAAAAGAGAAATTGAAACATACTTGGAGACAAATAGACGTGAAGACACAGACTACCAGAACTTATGAGATGTAGCAAAAGCAGTTTTAAGAGAGTTTATAGCTATCCATGCCTACCTCAAGAAACAAGAAAAAATTACAAATGAACAATTGAACCCTACATCTATAGAAACTATAAAAAGAGGAATAAGTAAAGCCAAAAGTCAATAGGAGGGAATAATAAAAATCAGGCAGAAATAAATGAAATAGAAATTATAAAAATCAGCTCAATGAAGGCAAAAGCAATGTTTTGAAAACTTAAATATATAATTTATAAATATAAAATTAATATATGCTTGACTAGGCTCACTAATAAAAGAGGGAAAACTCTAATCTCTAATACCTACGATCAGAAATGAAAAAGGAGAAGTTACCTCAGAAATACAAAGCATCATAAGAGACTACTATTAACAGTCATATGCAAATAAAATGGACAACCTAGAAAATATGGACAGATTTCTACTGGCATATAACTACCAAGATTGAATCATGAAGAAATGGAAAACCTGAAAAGACCTACCACAAACAAGAAAATTGAAGATGTAATCAAAAGTCTCACCCTAATCAAAAGCCCAGAACCAGATGCCTTTACCAGGGAGGCTTATCAAACCTTCAGAGAAGAGGAATAATTTACAAGTTTAATGAAATCCTCATCAAAATTCCACTGGTGTTTTTCAACGAAATACAACAAAAATTTTAAATTTATATGGGACCTCAAAAGACCCCAAGTAACTAAATCAATCATTAGAACAAAGAAGAAAATAGGAGGTATCACACTCCCAGTTCTTAAAGTTATACTACAAAGTGACAGTGATCAAAAGTGTATGGTTTTGGTATTAACAATAGATACAAATCTGCAGTACAGCAGAATCACGAGAAGTGAACTCACACAAATATGGTCAGCTAATTTATTACAAAGGAGCCAAAGCATATGATGGAGAAAGAAAAGTCTTTCAATATGATGCTCGGAAAACTGGGAAACTACATGCAAAAGAACGAAACTAATCCACTTTAATACTGTACACAAAAATTAATTCAAAATGGATTAAAGACTTGGCTGTAAGACCCCAAATAATGTTTAGAGGAAAAAATAAACATATGTTCCATGATATCCACCTTAGAGCTATCTTTGGGGATTGAACTTCATTGGCAAGGAAAACAAAAGCAAAAATGAATAAATGGTACTACATCAAACTAAAATATTCTGCATAGTGAAATAAACTATCACCAAAACAAAAAGACACCCTACTGACTGGGAGAAAGTATTTATATATCATATATACAATAAGTGCTTACTATCCAAAATACATAAAGAGCTCAAAACTCAATAGCATTAAAACAACACAATGACAAAATGGGCAGAAGAACTGGATAGACATTTCTCAAAGAAGGCATCTGAAGCTAAGAAGCACATGAAGAACAAAAATTATTTTGATAGTATTATTATGTTCACTAGAATGGGTACACTTTGGTCTCTGAGAGTTTAATGAAAGACAGCCTCTTCAAGGAATGAAAAGGTAAGTGATTTGCTGTGTGATTTTTCTCTAGGGTTTCTTACTGATGATTATTTACCTTACAATCACCTCTAATGTCTACTTTTTTCACTAGAGCCTTGTGGAGAGAAAATAGGGAGAGACAGCTGATGCCAATAATTATTTTAAGGCGAACAAGTGCAGAGTAGAAAAGAAGACTGGAGGAGGGACCCTGGGTAGAGTAATCAGAAGTAATATATAAAAGCCAAGATGAATCAGATAGCATCTTATGCAGATGCTTCCAGTACTTTCTAAATGAAAAAAATTTACAATGTTTTCTTTTGTACATGAGTATTTACGTGGTGCCACCTCAGAATAAATATAATTGCCCAAACCTTGAGAACTCTGAAGAAGTACAAAATCCTCTACTTTTCTTTGGCACAGTTATGATGGATGGGAAGCTTCGTCTCTGCAAATGGATTGGCTAAAGAACCAGTATAATGGGAAAGGTAATTGTATCCCTTAAATGAATTCTGGGGTTGGCAGGAACAACAGATATTCTTTCTTATATGACCATATGTTTCTAGGAAACAAGCATTGTTTACCTTTTGAAGAGGAAAAAAATGACATTATTTCACTTGGGAGAAAAAAAAGATGTCTCCCATCATCCCTAGGATTGTACTTATTTATTATCTGCTGCTAGGAATGAACTGTTTTCAGAAGCCAAGTCCCAAATCACAGTCCAGCCTAAGAAAAGGATGTATCATTATAATGAATAGTGGATATTAGCATTACTGTGCCTAGCAAGGTCTTGGTACTCTTGATTAAAGCCCTTCTAAGTAGTCCCTATTTTTTTCTCCTTGTTTTCTGCTTCACTATACTCCTAATTTCTCCTTTCATTTTGTCTTTTATTTCTTAATATCTCTTTCCTAGTTTTTGTCATTATCTGTGTTCTGTTTTCCTGCTTTGTTCTTCTCCCTATCCAGGGGTTTCTTTGCTTTTTATAATCCAGAGCTGGCTGAGACTTTATGCAGATATGTATCCAGGAGAATTTTCCATCCCTGGTTCAGAAAAAAAGGACAGACACCAAGTATTTATTAGTTCATCTACTTGATCTTCCAACCAGGAAAATATTGTTCCCCAAATATACTCTACTTTACCTAATTTATTCAATTCAATGTGAAGTGACTCAAACCAAAAGACTTCCACATCATAACTTGTTCTTTCAGGTGTGTTGTTAGTTATTTAATTGAAGATGCCTTGGCTTTTGATGTGTACTTGTATCACTATAAACTTTATCCTTAGAACCGTTTTGCTGCATCCTACATGTTTTGGCAGATTGTCTCTTCATTTCTATTTGTTTCCAGATAATTATTAATTTTATCTTCAATTTCATCAATTCCTCAAAAGTTGTCCAAAAGCCTGTTGTCTAATTACCACATTTGTTTGGTTCTTCCAGTTTGTTCTTCTGGTTAATTTCTATTTAAACCGAGAAGATACTTTTTATAGTTTCATTGATGCTAACTTTAAAAAATTATTAGTAGTATTTATTTTTTCTTTTATTCATTTGTATTAATTTTAATGATACTTGTTTTGGATACCAGGACATGGTCTATCCTAAATGTTCCATGTACACTTGATGCTTATATTTATTTTTTATTGGTTTAGAGCACTTTGTATAAATCTTTTAGGTCATACAATCTATTGCTTCATTAAGTGTCTTTATATCTTTGCATATTTTATACCTGGATGATCTACCTATTGAGGTTAGTGCTCTATTGACTACTGTTGACTACTATTATTATGTTACTGTGATTGTCTCCCTTTATATATTTAGATGATCTGGTATTGCCTGTATATATCTTAATTATAATTGCTTCTTCTTGATGGATTACCCCCTTGACCATAAAGTAGCATTCTTCCTTGCTTTGTGTTACCCTTTTTAGGTGGAAGCTTATCTTGTCTGATATTAGTATTGCAGTTCCTGATTTCCTTTCATCCTTGTTATTTTGATGTATTTTTCTGTAGTCCTTGTCTTTGAACCTGTATTTCATGTAGGCATAATATTGATGAGTCCTGTTTTTCGATCCACCCAGCTATTTTGTGTCATTTGATTTGTGAGTTCAGTGATATCATTTACAGTGATAACTGATCTTTAGGGCTTTATTACTGCCATTTGGGCCTTAGTTTCTGTGTCTGTCACTTCTTTTCCCATATATATTTAAAGCTATTTCCTTTCGATGATTTTAGGTGCTGAATCTTACAGTTTTCGTTTTTTACCCAGCAATGTAACTCTTTAGGATTTGATTTTGTGGCTACCATATAAATTGTCTGTAACTTTACCATTCTATGATAGTCTTTTTTTTAAATTTTATTTTATTAAAACAGGAAAAAAAAAGGCAGGCAGGAAGAGAGAAGCACTTTATTTAGTTGCTCATTTTAGTTGTTGCCTCTGGTCCTGGGTTCTTGTACTGTATGTGGGCTTCTCCCCAGGCATGACCTTAACACTGGAGCCACCAGAACGGACTTCTGATAGATTTTTTTATGATTTGACACTGCATCGTCTTTATATGTCCATACAGGCTTCACGTGTTCCATTTTCAGTGCTTTTGTTTTCTATTGTTGGGCTGGTCTTTGTGATTTTCTTACACTGTTTAGCAACATTCTCAGGGTTTGGTGGCTCTTTGTTTTGTTTCCCTGTTATAAAATTATTTTCAACATTTATTGAAAGGCAGTCTTGGTGATGTAAAAATCCACTTCTTTTTTTTTTTTTAACCATTAAAGACCTATATTTCCTCACCATATTTGAAAAAAATCTTTACAGGGTAATGTATTCTTGCTTGTTAAGTTTTTAGCTTTTAGTATTTAAATATTATTATTCTACTCTCTCCTAGCCTATTGTTTTTGCTGAGAAGTATGATAATAGTCTGCTGGGTTTACTTTTGTAGGTTGTTTCTCTTTTCTCCGGCAACCTTGGTAATATTTCTTTACCTCTGAATTTGCTACTTTTCCTGTGATGTGTTTTCCATAGGTCTTTTTCCACTTAGTAATTCAAGTGTTGTATTGACTTCTTGGATTTCTATTGTTACTTTTTGTGACAGGTATGGGAAGCTATCTGTTACTACTTGTTTATTTTCCACTTCTTTCTCCTTCTCTCTTTCTGGTATACTTATTAATCTTACATTGTTATTCTTATGGTCTCTAATATTTCTTGCAGCATTTTTTCATTTTTCCTCAATCTTATTTCTCTCTCTTTTCCATGAGTCACCGTTGTCATCTTGTCTTCAGTTTCTGATATTTGTTCCTCAGTGAGATTGAGATTGTTTCTAAGGCTTTCCATTTATCTTCAATTAATTGACGGACTAGCATTTCTGCTAGGACTTTCTTCATTGCTTCAATCTCCCTGCTGAAATACTCCTTTTGATTTGTCCCTTCTTTTTTGAGGTCTTCCAAGTGCCTATGGGTAGTTGCGTGTGACTCTTGCATCTTGGTTAGCTTTTTTTTATAAGTATTTTTGACTTTTTTATCTGTTATATTGTCCCAGTGTCAATGGACTTCTCTTGTGAGCAGTGGCATCTTCATCTCTTTGTGCCATATGGGTTTTATTTGGGGAGGGTATTTAGATTTTGTCCTGGCTGCCTTCTCTGCTTTGTATTTAACACCATAGCTTTCTTTTTCTTTTGATTTGTTCCTAGGTAGTATCTGTAGTGCAGCCCAAGAAGGGTTCTCAGAGGGATTGCTGACTGTTTGAATTATTTTGGGTAGGTTTTGGGGCCATGGCTGAGTCCTTTCTCCCCATTGCTCACCTGATTACTGAGATTGGGTCTTAGTGGTTCTGTGGAAAGGTGACTGGATCTTCTCTCTCCCTTGCTCACCTGGGGAAATCTTCCTGTTTCAGTGTGGCTGGGCCAGAGGCAGTATAAGTCTTCAATGTATGGTCTCAACCACAATATTACCCCTTACCAAGTACGCTGTGTTATCGTGTCCCCATTGGTACTGTTTCTTCTCAGGTGTTTACTGTCTCCATATACAAATTTAAGTTGGATTTCTGCAAAGATCTGCAAACAATTTTGCAGAATTTTGGGGTTCAACAGAGGTATCTTAAAGGGACAGAGAAAATAATGTTGGGAAGGGAGAGGACCCCATAGTGTCCTAGTTCTCCCATCTTACTTTCAAACCAGGCCCAATATGCCCTCATCTGTTTAATGTATTAGATATTCCCCACCACAAAATGTTTGAAAATACATTTAAATGATGAAGCAATCAGTCAGTAGAGTGTTTTAGAGAATGACATTCTATTTTCCTGTCATTTAATGTTTCTTTTCACTCATATTTAGCCGTTATATTTAATCCCTCACCTGAGGTCATTTATTTTGATGGACTTCTTTTGCTCTACTGTAAGCTACACCTAGGTTTCCACATGAATTCCTTTGTGTTTTTCACACTGCCTTTCTCTTTCTCTCTTATCAGGAAATCAGTTTTATTTTTCAACTTATTTTTAACTTTAACACCTTTTGGATCCATATCCCCTGTATCAATTATCATCCAAAGATTGTAAAAATTTTAGAACTACTAGGGATGTAGCATAATTATATTTAGTAAGGGGGAGTTGAATTTCTTTTTGAGCTAAGGACTTGAAAGTTTTGTATAGCCTGGAATTAAATTCACATTTTTATTGTATAAATATGTAACCTAAAGATTAGGTTAAACAATAACACAGGTTGTTAATTGAATGAATGTGGGGAAGGGGTGAGGCAAATGTGTACTTTAAATTATACTTAAAGTACCATATTTTACCTTTTCTTATTTCTAGTTGGTGAGATTGGAAGGTTTTCATATATGCTGGAAGACAAAATTCAGCTCCATTTTGCAAATGTGTAAGCCCTGTGACATTGAGATCAAACATCTTATTAGCATTGATTAAAGCATAGGCCTTTTTGTTATCATCTCCATTATCTATGGTTACATTCATATTCTCATGGAACTTTATGGAAGAAAAAAGGTGGACCAATATTGAAAACTGGTGTGCATAATTAAATCCCAACAACAAAGTAGTTTTCACACAATGAATTTATGATTTGTCTGTATTTTATTTAATGGCACAATAGTATGTTTTATATCAGATGACTCGTTTGAAAGCTATCAGATAGCAAATAATTAGCTGAATTTCTCTTATTGAAGTATGCAATTTTTATCACACTTATTGTAGTATACTTAATATGACAAAACCACATTGTCAGTTCAAATACAAGAAATGGCAAATCTTTGTTTTTTTATGTGCCAGATTATTAGATAGCATAAGTGACAGTTTGATATGTTAAGGGGATTTCTAATCAGCAGTATAATCTATTAGCCCTTATTTTTGTCTCACATATCAATAGAGCTTCACAATAAATTTTTCAGAAATGCTTACTGAGACATTACACTTGATTCTGTGAAACAACCCTTTGCCCTTCCCAAGTAAGGAAGAAATGGGAAGTTTCAATGAGTTCTTCTATTTTACTTGTCCTAGAGAAATATGAGAATTTTGTGCTTACTCATGGAAAAACTGATCATCTAATTTTTTATTCTATTCTATTATTCTATTCTTTTCTATTCTATTCTATTTTAAAATAGCCAATTTTCACTGTCTCTCTACAGTGCAAGGAAAGAGCAAAGAAAATGGAAGTAAAAAGATGAGTCTAGAATTTCAAGAAGAGAAATTTCTAGTGAGCTTCTCAGGTTGTGTGAAATAGTCCATGAGTCTAAGAAGATACGATAGTTTAAGAAGTCAGACTTGTCAATTTGCTTATGTTTAATGTTCACTTCTACTTTACTTGCTCTCTTATACTTTTGTTTTCAGTAATGTTTGTTTTGAAAGTTATAGTACTTCTCATTTTTATTAAAGGTAACAAGGAAAATGGATATTTTAATCCAAAATTGGTCTGTGTGGAATGTAGGAAGTGTCTTCTGAGGTAAATTAAAATGCGGAAGAAATCACTTCAGTTCACATTTAACTATTTAAAGACTTCATTCTTAGAATTCTTCTCTACTCCAACATTGGAAAATTTGTTTTATATAGCTAGAGGTATTGTTACCTTGATCAACTCACCAAAAACTGATATTGGACACCAAAGGATCAAACTACTTATGTTTTCGTGGATAGATATTACTATAAATTTCATTTTGAATAATACACCATTCAACCAATAAAATACACAAACTAATGTTTGATACTAAGATAAATTTTGTCTTCAGATTCATACTAATAATAGATATCATTAGCCATAAGAAGTGTACTGTTACTTTCCAGTTAAAGATCAGCCTGTGAAGAAGAGGAAAACCCAGAGAAAGGCTAATTTTGCAAAAATTTTGGTCACAGGTTTTGGTTGGAAAGTTTTATGACATAATAACTTAGAAGGCATCCACATTTATTCCTCATCCCTTTATTGCTTAACAGACTCATGAGTCCTTGTATGTATTGACAGACTAAATTAAGTTTAGATTGGCCAACATTTTCCCTGTCAAAAAGGAGTTACTTTTATTAGCACACAATACAAATAATAAAGCTCAGAATCTTGATCCACAAGGATTCTACATCTGAAAAACTTTTTTTGTTTAATCTAACTTAGCTATGGACAGAGGGAAGCAAGTGGTCAGTGTGCCAGGAAAATGGAAACTGTTCTGGGCTGCAGATTCTAGGAAAGCGATGACAGAACCATCCGATGAATATTAATCCTAGAAATGGGTGAAGTACATAAACAATTAGAGCTTTAGATCTTTTACCTTAGTTACCTGGTTGAAAGCAAAGACTTTGCTCATTGTATTATTTAGGTTTTTAAGAAATTGACTAGTTATTTTTCAAGAGCCTCAAACTCAAAGTGTTTGACAATCTCTTTGTTGTATCTGTAATGCTCAGTGCTGCATTATTTGTACTTATACCAAAACATATCCACTTTGTCACATATCCAACACAAAATGTTAGCTTTATTATGTATATTACAAGCCTGCATTTCTCCAAGAGCCTACCCCTTTTTCATATCATCATCTCTTAGAAAAATGCAAACATGCATGTGCATTTTCCCCCAAATTAAAACGAAGAAAATTATCAGTCATTAGGGAAACAGAAAATTGACCTGACTGATTGATTTAGTTTTGCTTATCTTCCCTATGAATACTGATCAGCCCAACATACCTGTCATATAGTGACCTAAATGAAAGAAGAAGGGATTTGAAGAAAATACACTTGAGTCCTCTGTATCACATTTGGCTGGGCTACCCTTAGAAAGTGACTTAACTGACTTGAGTCTTCTTTACATTAACTCTAAAATGGGACAATAAATCTGATTTTATAGGGATGTTATGAGGATTAGATAAAATATTTTTTAGAAATCTCCCTGCACAGGTGTTATGCAACATTGATGATCTTTGAGAATATGCTTAGTGATGCAAACCAGTCACAAAAGTATAAAAATGACATGATTGTACTTATAAGAAGTATCTAAAATAGTCAAACTCATAGAAACAGGACATAAAACTATGCTTTCCAGGAGGATGAGGTAAGAGATAAATGACAATTTTGTTGTTCAGTGATTTTAGAGCTTCAGATTTGCAAAATGAAAAAGTTTTAGAGCTCTGTTGCACAATGACAAGAATAGTTGATATCACTGGAGTCTATATTTTAAAATGGTTAAGAGGAAAATTTTATGTTATGTAGTTTTTACTACAATTAAAACAAATTGTTAAAATTAGTGATTATTAATTATATCATGATATATATAACTTGTGACTAAAATTTTATAGTGGTTCCTGAGTCTATATTTCCTACTAATATAGACATGACCTAACTATACAACCCAAGACTCTGAGTAGCATCCAATGATCTGGTTAGGAGTCCAGGTAGAAGGTGAATGCAATCGCCATTCATTAGAAACTTGTATCATCTGTGCATGGTTTGTTGGAGTCATGGAAAATTCAGTTGATTTAAAGGGTATGGTTTTTAGCCAGTGGTCTATAATTCTGGAAGATGAATTTTTGTCTATTGTGGGGTAGGTGGTAACAAGGTTGGCTAGATGAAGATAGGACATAAAACAGCGCTGTCCAATAGAACTTTCTGCGATGATGAAAATTGTGGCAGTTAATTTTATGTGTCAACTTAATTGGGTTAAATGATGTCTAGATAGCTGGTGAACATTACGTGTGTATGTGTGTGTTTTTGTATGTGTGTATTTATGGAAGATATTAACATTTGTTTCAGTAGACTAAGAAGATTCTTCCTCACCAATGTAGGTAGGCATTGAGGGCAGAAATAGGATAAAATGGTAAAGAAATGGTGAATTCTCTCTATAAATTCTTTTTAAAAAATTGAGATATAATTAACACATATTAATTTAAAGTGAACAATATAATTATTCTATATATAATTGACACATTAATTGAAAGTACATAATATAATGATTCATTATATGAATATACTGTGGAATGCTCACTACAAAGGTTTAATTAACATCCAGCAACATGCATACTTTTTTTCTAATAATGGGACTTTATTTTGAATAGACAATACAGTGTTATTACCTATAGTGATGATGCTGTGCATTAATCCCAAGGAATTATTTATTTTATAATTGGGAGCTTGTACTGTTTGATAACCTTTATTCGTTTTGCCTACCTCTACCTCTGGAAACAACCAATTTGTTCTCTGTACCTTTGAGTTCATGTTTTTTCCCATATCTTGGCTTCTGTAAATAATGCTGCAATGAAAAGGGTGGTGCAGATATCTTTTCAAATTAAGTGTTTTGGTTTCTTTCATATAAACAACCAGAAGTGGAAAGCTGGATCATATGGTAGTACTGTTTTATGTATTTTTAAGAACATCTACACTATCTCCCATAAAGATTAAACCAAATTTTATTCCCGCCGATGGTACACAGAGATATCTTTTTCTCCAAATCCCTGCCAATACTTGTTGCTTCTTGCTTTTTTTGATGATACCATTCTAATTTGTGAAATGATATCTTATTGTGGTTTTTCTTTGTATTTATTTAATAATTAATCATGCTCAGGATATTACCTGTAGGATATTTTTATGTCTTCTTTGGAAAATGTCTATTTGGATGCTCTGCCCATTTTTAATTGATTGTTAGTTTTCTTTGCTATTGAGTTCTATGAATTATTTACATATTTTGGGTACAAGTCACCTATCATATATATTATTTGAAAATATTTTCTCCGTTAAGTAGTTTTACTTTTTATTTTATTGATGGTTTCTTTTACTGTGAAGAAGACATTTTTAGTTCTATGTAGTCCCACTTGTTTATTTTTACATTTGTTGTATGTGTTTTTGGTGCAGATTCAAAAAGACTGATGTCAAGGAGCTTCCATCTACGGCTTACAGGAATTTTATGTTTTCAGGTCTTATGTTCATATCTAATACATTTGGAGCTGATTTTTGTCTATAATGTAATATAGTAGTTCAGTCTCATTATTTTACATGTGGTTGTACAGTTTTTTCCAACATAATTTATTAAAAAGACTGTCCTTTCTCCATTGTGTATTCTTTGATATTTTATTGTAAATTAATTAACCATATAAGCATGAGTTTATTTATGAGGTTTATATTCTGTTCCACTGACCTACGTGCCTGTTTTTATGCCAAAATCACAGTTTAATAACTACAGCTTTTATATATAGTTTTAAATAAAAAAGTAACTTTGTTATTCTTTCTCAAGGTTGGTTTCACTATTTGGGGTCTTCGTAGTTTCCTGCAAACTTTAGAATTCTTTATTCTATTTCGGTGAAATTGCCCTTGGTATGTTGCTAGGCATTGCATTGGATCTGTAGCTTTTTTAGGGTAGTATGAAAAAAATCAGCATTGTTAATTCTTCCAATCCGTGAGCATCTAATACCTTTCCATTTATTTGTTTTTTCTTCAGTTTCATTCAGCAATATCTTATACCTTTTAATGTATAGCTTTTTCATTTCCTTGGTTAAATTTGTATTTTATTTTTAATGCATTTGTAAATGAGACTGTTGTCCTGATTTTTCTTCCAGATAGTTTATCATTGTTTCATAGAAATGCAATAGATTTTTTTAATATTGATTTTGTATCCTGCAAGTTTACTGAATTTAATAATTCTAACAATGTTTTCATGGAGATTTTAGGATTCTCTCTATCTATATATCTATACTATCATGTCATTAGTCGATTAACTTTGTATGGAAAGCTCTTTATCATTCCTTCAGTTTTAAGTGATAGTCTAGCATAGTAAAGCATCCTTTATTGAAATTCCTTTTCTTTCAGCATCTTGAATGTATCATGCCATTCCCTTCTGGCCTATAAAGTTTCAGCTGTGAAATGCACAGACTATCTTATGGGGACTCCTTTGTATGTAAGTCACTTTTATCTAGCTGCTTTTAAAATTTCCTCTATATCTTACACTTTTGTCATTTTAATGACAATGTGTCTTGCTGTAGGTCTGTTTGAAGTTCTCTAGTTTGGAACTCTTTGAGCATCATGGGCATATAGGTATGTTTCCTTCCTCAGGTTGTGAAATTCTCAGCTATTTTTTAAAAATGAAATGTGCAGGCAGGAATGAAGGTGAGTAGGCAGACAGGAAGAGAAAAGATAAAGAAGCATTTTATTTCCATTCTGGTTGTTCACACTGGCTGTTTTCCCTCCCAGACCCAAGAGTTGAATCCAGGGATATGTGGCCTGTGTCCTTTGGAGGCGATTCATCTAACTGCTGTTCTACCAAGGCACCCTAAGCTATTGTTTTTTAAAAATATGTTTCTCTTTTCTCTCTTTTTCCATTTCTCCTTTCATATGAATGTTGCTTCTCTTGATGTTATCTTATAGGTGTTGTATTCTCTCTTAGTTTCTTTTCTTTATTTTTTCTTTTATTTTCTAGCCAGGTACATTTCACTGACCCATCTTATAGCATTCTGATTTGAATGGAGCCTTTTACCAGCTACTGCTCAGTCCCTCTGCTGTGTTCTTTCTTTCAGCTATTGTGTTCTTTAGCTCTATGAATTCTGTTTGGCACTGCCTCATATTTTCTTTATATTTGTTGTGGTTCTTTTTTCTTCCATTGTTTGCCTTATTTTTGTGTCTTTAAAATGGTTGCTCTAAATTATTCACCAGGTAATTTGTTTAATTCTGTTGCATTCAGATTTTCATTTGGGTTTTTGCTGTGGTTCATCATTTTGTGTATGTCTCTTGTGTTTGTCTTTTTTGTTATTATGAATATAAAACATTTATTTTTAGCTAGCAATATTCAGGTATTTTTCTTTACAAATGTACTTGCAACCTATATTGCAAATTGTGTTAATGTTTCAAGCTAATGGTGGATTCCATGGAACTTTGGGTTTTGAAAAATAATTTGCAAGACCAAAATTAAGAAAGGATATGAAGTTATTTGACTGAACAAAGTCTGTAGGCTAGTTTTAAGGGTAAGAATTACCTTTTCCTTGTTTCACAACATTTTCAAACTACTAATCCTTGTGAAACTTTTTCCAGCAGCCTTCAATGTCCATTTTGAAGATGTCGAATTTCCCATGGTGTTAGGTCAGCTGTAGAAAAAGTCTCAATAGATTGGGTCTGAAGACTACATCACCAAAAAATAAGACTCTAGGATTCCTTCCACAAGTTAGTGTGGGGGGAGAGAAATTTGCCTTCTTGATATATATTTGAATTGGGACGCCAAAGTTTTACATTCTTGCTTTGTCTATGTCAGAGAGTCACCAAATTTCTTTGTTAAGATGTTCCACTCCATTCCTTTACGTTTATTTCTATGAATTAGGCTTCCTTCTGTAACAGCCTTTATTAGTGTGTCAAGCTGCAGTGTATAGACCTGGATTTTTGTCTGGAATTCGGGACTTTCTTTACTTGTGTGATCTCAGCGCTCTCTAGAACCTTCCCTTTATTGTGTTTTCTGAGTCCAGTCTATAGAAATGGAGTTTATGCCAGAGTCATAGGTATGAATAACAAATCACAAAAAGAGAGACCCAAGATTTGTGTTCCCATTCCACAAACAGACCACAGTCCATACAGAGATCTTTTAGCAAAGCATACTTTCTCGTGAAAATCCCCAGTCCTACACAGAACTGGCAGTCCCAACAGGGGGCGGTAAAGAGTTCTGGGTAAAAAAGCTTGGGAGTAGAAGCTATAGGGAGGACCAGATAGCAAAGCTTTTTATCATTAGCTAAAGTTGGGTGGAAGATAGCGTTTCAATTATATTCTGTATGACAGTAGAAGAATGGAATTCTCCTTACTAAGAACCATTCCACTATTTGCACCACCCTGGTGCTATAGACCTGCATGTTTGTTTCTGGAAACCTGTAGAAAGGTAGCCTGGGCACCAACATATCAACACACATGTTTTAATGTTAGAAGGCTTGGGCATTTCCCTCTAGGGGAACTTCCTGAAATAGTAACCTTTAGTAACTGCACCATGGGGAAGCAGCATCTCAGTTCACAAGCAGGGTGCTTCTCTTTCTACTTCACACCAGAGATTTTGGTTTTATGACAGGTTACCAGTTCCCAGACATGTGGGTACCCTCTGAGGGGAAAATTTCTTCAACTCTGGGAGAATATCTGTATCACTGTCTCTCACTGCAGCCTCAGAGTCTCCAAACAGGGCAGTGTGATGCCGAAATAGACCAGCTTCTCTTACCATTTATGAAAGTGCATGTCATTTCTCTTTGTGCATATTTTGGTCTGCATTCATTTTCAAAAGTCATAATTGCTAAAATTAGTATTTTTTGGTTGTGCCTGTGGGGAGGAGTTGAGCTTGACAGTCTGCCATCTTGGATTCTTTCTATAATTTATACATTTTCTTATTACTAATAAGCACCTTTTGATTTCAGCTTGAAGAAGTGCCTTCAATATTTCTAGTAAGACTAGTATAATGGTGAGAAACTCCTTTTTCCCTATCTTAAAAACTCTTTATCTCTTTTTCAACCCTAAATGACAACTTTGCTGGGTACTGTTTTTTTTTTTTTTTTGGCAACTTTTTAGCTTAACATTTTGAATATATTTTCCAACTCCTTTCTAGCTTACAAACTTTCTCCTAAAACATGTCAATAGTATTACGAAGGTTCCCTGTATGTAATGTATAAATCTGGGTTTTCAGTTCCTTCCTCCGGTCAGAAAAGTGTTTAGACAATGATTTTCCTTCTATTTCTCTTTTCCTCTTGAGACTTCTATAATGTCAATGTTTCTCATCTTGATATTCCATTAATCCCTTAATTTATCTTCACTCTTTTTGTTCTTTTTTTACTGCTGGATGAGTTCTACTATCCTGTCTTAAAGTTCACTTATTCTTTATTCTGCTTGAAGATAGTCTACTTTTGAACCTCCCTATTGCATTTTTCAATGTATTTATTGTATTATTCAACATTGTGATTTTCTTGCTACGTTTTTATTTTTTTAAAGGAAAGGTACAGGTGGTAATGAAGGCAAGTAGGAAGACAAGCAGAGAGGAGGAAGAAGCCCTTTATTTAATTTGTTCATCTTGGTTGATTACCCCCAACCTCAGGTCTTGAACTGGTGACCTTGGGACGTAGGTGGACTAAACCTAGTGTACTAAATTGCTAGGCCACCTGGACACACCACATTATTTTTCTTTAAGGGAATTTTCACTTTCTTCAGGCATTGTGACCTGACCTTGGTGAGCATCTTCATGAACATTATTTAAACTCTTTATCATGTAAATAACATCTTTATTTTAAAATTTTATGTTAAGGTATATTTTAGGTTTTAGCATGTTATTTTATTTGGAACAGATTTCTCTCCAGTTTCCTTTATGTTCTGATTTGGTATCTATACATTAGATATAACAGTCACCTCTCTCAGTCTTAGAAATGTGATCTCATATCAGAGATGAGCCCTGCCCTTCTTTTAAGTTGTCTCTCAAATCTCTGTGATTGTCCAGGCAGCCTAATTTGTTCTTAATATATCTCAAAAGTTGAGGGTATGCAAAAATCTGCCACTGCTTCAAAGAGGAGAATCTTAGCATCTATATTCAGGATGACTGAAGACAAGACCCCCAGACGACAACTTTAAAAGTATGAAAATTGACTTCTCGCAGGGAAAAACTGGGAGATAAGTGTTTCTGTCTCTCCCTCTGTAGTAAGCCTGCCCACCCAGGACATAACTATGAAGATAATATAGTAAGTCTCTTTCACAGAACAAATGAGCATCTCAGACTGATGTCTCTCCACTTTGCCCAGGGGAGTGAGGAGATAGTTGGTTAGGAACTTTCTCTGTATTTTTTACAGTTCAGAATCCATGTGATCATGAATATCAGCTCTGCTGGCCACCAGAACAAGACAATCAAAAGGTGTCATTTTGGTTGCAGACACAAATATCTGCGCAACAGATGTGTGTACAAGTTCCTTTCTGGGAGATAGTGAAACCTCAAGCAAAGAAAGGGAAGAGCACAAAGATGGTACCCACTGGTATCCATGTCTTCAGAGACTTTATCAGTAGGCCCTAGATATGTGTTTAACTAGATGCTTGCTCCTCAGACTGAAGCTTTATGAAATGTAAATAATCCTTCTAATGTAGTCAAGTGAATCCATATGAGCCATTTAAAAACTGTTGCTCAATTCACTATAACTTTGTGAATTGTGGATGTAAGACATTTTGGCTTTCAAGATCACAAACTTTAGAGGTTCCTGTCTTAGATGCAGGTCTCAAAAGTTGGAGTGCTATATGTGGTGTTCAAATTTTTCACTCCTCAAGGAGTAACTTGTAGTTATGAATTTCCCACTGATTGTAAGTTTACATGCCAGGGCTGGAGTTTATAGTAAAATTGTGCCCCAGTCTCTTTTACTGGTTTAAATGATTGTTTTAATTTTCCCAATGTGTAGAAGTCACTCAACTTGTTTTGGGGTTATTTTCAAAGGAATTGCTATCTATGTATCTGTAGATTCATTATGTCCATGGGTGGAGGCGAATTCAGCTTCATCCTATGTTTCCATCTTAAAGAAGATCCTCTTTCTATTCTTGAGCCAGAACATTCATCTTCTCCTGCTTTTGGACACTAGAAATCTTGGTTTTTAGGCCTTTGTGAAGTCTAGGAATGATATCAGTTGATCTCCTTTTTCCAGTTTTCGGACTGTCAGTCTCAGACTTGGGAGTTACATCTTGATACCGATGGTTCTCAGGGCTTTGGTTTGGGACTAAATTATATTACTGACTTTCCTGGTTCTCCAGCTTGTGATATTATACTGTGGTATAGCTCAGCCTCCTTAATAATGAAGAGTACTCTACTAGACTGCGAAGATCTAGAGTTTGGGAGGAAGTAAAAGATAATATCGATTCAAAAATCAATAAAGTACTTGATTTACATGAAGAAGAGATATTATGATTAAGAATGTATGTCAGGCAAGCGAAAAATCCTCTGAAGTCAGCAAAAGTAGGGAAATTCAAATAGTTGTCCTAGGTTTATCAGTTCAGATTGCAAACTCAAATACAAAGGGAGAAAACAAGTAATGTAGCTAAATAAAAAGTTCAAGTAGAGGGCAAATATCCAGTATAATGGAGGCAGCTATGTCTTGCCTCTAGTCAATTGCTGGCAAGTGGGAACGCATATATGGTTTTCAAAAGAATCCAGAAATACTGAGTTTTAAAAATGTTAGATATCCCAATTTGAAATAGTGCCTGAATTTTAAATCCTGTTCAGATCAAACAAAATACATATGTAACTTGACTCAGACACATAGTTTGTGTTCACTATAAACAATGCCTAGTGTCTGGGATATAAGCAAGAGGTCACTGCTTACTGGTATTATGGATAAGACCAAAATGAGTGGAATAGACTCTTAAATCAAGAGAGACTGCCGCAGCAGGTTTGTGTAGTATCAAATATTAGGAAAAATCAGAGAAGGTGTGATGTAATTGGAATTTTAAAATCTGAGAAGCATATAGATGAATATGTGAGAAGGGATAAAAAATTCCAGGTTATAGAGTGGATATAGCATAAGTAAAAATGTGAAAATAGATATGCACATGACATGCTTTGGCAAGCAGAAGAGCTGACTCCAGCAGAGGTTTTATGATGGGAAAGGAGGAATTTCATTTATAAAACATAAGATCCAATTGTGAAGAAACTTGATTTTAAGCTAAGTAGTATTTTCAGAAGATGCTTTCAAATAAGCTTAACTAGAATCAACAGTACCAAATAAACTCTACTGATATGTTTCCTTTAGCCTTCAGTTAAAGTCATTGTCAAATTAATTTCCCAAGGATTTTTTTTATGAAATTCAACCAAGCAAACTTCTATATTTAAATCACTCTGCCAAGTATTTTGGGAATAAAAGAAATAGATACGTATATAATATATAACTTATGAAGATAATTTTAGAGCTTCTATTCCTGTGCATACTGATATGAAAGAACTACCAATGAAAAGGCCCTTTTATCATGTTGTTTCATTTTACCTGCTCCTTCTGTCATCTCTTTTACCTTTACCTCTTACATAACCAACAGTCTCAGCCTCGACAGTAATATTTGTGTTTGCACCTTGGAAAGATGAGAAAACATATTTTGATTAATGGTGCCCTCTTGGAAGAATACATATTTAAGTTAAAACTACGTTCTAGTGCAAATGTTGGAAGTCATCGCAAAATGCCGCAAATGGGACTTACATCAATGTTTCTCAGCTTGACATTTTTGCAGAAGAGTAATAGATACCTTCTGGGAATGCACAAGCAATTTTTTAAAAATAAAACAATTAAGAGAGGCTTCTATGTATAGAAAATACTGGTAGAAGTTGTTTCTATTAAGTAACAGTGCTTGTTGTAAAAATGCAAGGAGTACAGTGTGCATGTGATTGGGCTACAACTTCTAGTGATAAATGGACTTGATTCTTCCTCCAATGAGTTGGGAATGTTGGATTTCATCTTTTCTTTCCCTGTCCAACTAATTAGCTACAATTTCAAAAGTAAAATGAGTCAGTGCTTAAATGACTTGAAAGCAAGGCAGCATTCTGATTTGGTGAAATTTCTTCAGAGTAGTTAGCTTCTCTTTATGTCTCCCTTCTGCTATATATAAAAGCATCGTGTTTCTCATGGAGACCACTCACTGGCCTTGAATAGCAAGCAAAATGTCACTAACTTCCCTATAATTCTGAGCATACTACCTGGAATTGGTTGAAATAGTCCATAGGCTATATCTGGAAGTAACCAAAGTATATCAGTATGTCATTGCTTA
This sequence comes from Solenodon paradoxus, assembly GCA_004363575.1. NCBI lineage: Eukaryota > Metazoa > Chordata > Mammalia > Eulipotyphla > Solenodontidae > Solenodon > Solenodon paradoxus. The sequence continues at coordinate 27,743 of RJWH01003488.1, forward strand.
CCACATTAGTACTATGGCTACAGTTGATTTTAAGGTAAATGGGCTTAGTACATTGTTAGATATACTCAGGATCTACTTCTGAGGCAATTTCAGTAAATTAAGTTCAAAACCATCTTCCCTTCCCTTCCTGCCTAATCCATGGGACTGAAATAAGTGCAATGTGTTGGGTGGGAGGGGAACAAAAATGAATGGCATTAGTTGGTCCTATAAGATTTAATTCCAGATTTCTAACTCAGGGTATAACTATATTTTTTCTTAGTTCTTACTTCTAGAAAATGGAGGAAAAAATAGCTGAGGAATAAAAAAAAAACACACACTACTACATTGATAAGGGACATTGTATAGATACAAAACTTCTTGGAAGTGAACAAAATCTCAAATATGCCAGGACATTTCTGGAAATATAATCTCTAATTTGACGTCCAAGAGTTTAAAGAGTTTGAGCAGAGTTTAAGAGTTACAGGAAAGTGCTTAACTTACCCATTTTCTCTGAATCATGGGACCATCCTAAACATAGACAGGGTATGTCTATCTACGTAGTCTGATTTGAGAATCACAGTTCTATATTTGCTTTCAAATATTTCCTTCTACTATCACATTGAATCCTTCTTTCCCCTGAGGAAAAATCCCTACAATTTAAATCCATTCTTCTGGGTCAGATTTCAGGAAGACTCCAGTCAGGTGAAAATGCCACATGTTTCTGCATAAGGGAGACTTCTAGTCCTCTTCTATAAGGACATTTTTTGTATGAACTGTTATCTATGACCGGTTTATCATACTCACAAGTCTATCTCATGGTTTAGAGGGTAGGTGGATGAGAATCAGGGTAGGAGGGAAAATGGGGACCTTAGGTGTTCTGCATTCCAAATAGCAGACTCAGCAGAAGTTGGGGAGAATGGTCCGTGAATGTTTGGGCACTTAAACTAGGGAGATACTCAAAAAGTTGTCAACTATCAAAAATAAAATAACGTTAAAAAATTTCAAGAGAGTCCAAAAGATAAGATGACAAACTTCACAACTTTTTTTCTGATAGAATTATAGATTAGGTAATTTTTTTAAAGCACTGCCTTATGCCCTTGACTCCATATTCCTATTTCTCAGGATGTTTCCAAGATTGACTACAGAATTTTTCACTTTAAGAAGCAGAGGAATCCTAGAGACGACTGAATTCAGACCAAATTGTTCATCTTTCCCTCTTCCTGGCTTGGTAACCAACACCTGGCTTTGGACAATTTTTGCTTTTTATCATGAAACAAAAGCTTTTTCTCTTTAATTATTGTTTTACTTCTTTTGGTTACATTGATATATGATTTTTAGTATATTGAATTTGTACCTCAGTTTATACACATTTTTAAACCTCACCCACCATGAGAGTTGCAGTGTCCTTCACCACCACTATTAAATCCTCATTCCCTTGTTTTTCTCCCTTCCCAGTCTCCTGCTAGCCAGTTTTGCATTTGTGAATTTTGTTCTGATTAGTCTTGTCAGTTTGTTTTGCTTCTTTATATTTCACCTATGATTTAAACCTTGTACTTCTTTTTTTCTTTCTGACTTAGTTCTCAGCACTATCACTTTTTCCATTCAGATTGTTGCACAAGACACAATTTCATCCTTTAATATAACCGCATAAAATTCACACACACGCATCAACTATAGCCAATCATCTATTGACAAGCATTTTAGTGGTTTCAATGTTCTCACTATTGTGAATTATGCTGCTATGAACGTAGGGTGTATATATTTTTATTAATTAGTTTTTTTGTATTCTTGTGGTATGTGCCTAGAAGAGGGGCTTCTGGATCCATGTTTTTTCAGGAATGTCTGTAGTATTTTCCAAAGAGGTTTCACTGACTTACATTCCTCCCAACAGTATAGAAGGGTTTCTTTTGCTCCACACCTCTACAACACTTGTTTCTAGTCTTTTTATTATAGGCCATTCTGACAAGTGTAAGATGATATCTCATTGTGATTTGCATTTGCATTTCTCTGATGATGAGTGATGTAGAGCATATTTTTATGTGTCTGTGAGTCACCTTTGCATCTTCTCTAGAAAAGTGTGTATCTATTTAAGTGTCCATTTTTGAGTGCCTTGTTTGCTTTTTTGGTATTGAAATGTGTGAGCTCTTTATTCAATTTGGAGATTGACCTTTTGTGAATGTAGGTTGTCTTCTATTCAGTGTGATGACTTCTTGTTTTAGTGATGATTGATTTTGCTGTGCAGAAACTTTTTAGCTTGATGTAGTCCCCATTTTTCATTGTTTTACTGTAGATTCCTTTGCCACAGGCATCTCATAAAATATATCCTTAAGGTTTTTGTGAAATGTTTTCCCTATATTTTAAGGCTTTGGCTCATACATCTAGGCCTTTGTGCCATTTCGTCTTAATTTTTATGTAAGGTGCTAATGAGTGATCTAATTTTTTTCAGGTAGATGTCCAATTTTCATAACACTCTTTGTTGAATAGACTTTCCTTTCTCATTTGTGTGATCTTGGTTCCTTTAACGTATATTAATAATCAAATAAATCAAATAAATGTGATGTTATTCTACATTCTCAAGTGTATTCCACTGATCTGTCTGTCTGTTTTTGTTACAATACTATACTATTTTGATGATAATCATTGTGTAGTATGGTTTGAAGTCAGGGAATGTGATTCCTCCATTTTTCTTTTCTATTTTCTAAGGATAGCACTGGTATATGAGACCTTTTGTGGTTCCATAAAGCTTCAGAATTGTTTGCTGTATTTCCTTGAAAAATGTCCTGGGAATTTTGATGGAAATTGCATTAAAAAGTATATTGCCTTGAGTATGATAGCCATTTTAACTGTTAATTCTTCCTGTTCATGAGCATGAGCTAGTCTTCCATCTCTTTGTTTCTTCTATTTCTGTTTTCAGTGTTTTGTAGTTTTCAATGTATAGGTTCCTGATCTCATTTGTTAAGTTTATTCCTAGGTATTTTAGCTCTTTTATGCTATTTGTGATGGACTTTCTTGATTTCTCTTTCCTCTATTCATTGCTTGCATACCAAAATGCTACTGATTTCTATGTATTTTTGATTTTACACTCTGCAATATGAATTTATTTTTTCTAACAGGTTCTGTGTGGAGTCTTTAGGGTTCTGTAGTATGTCATCTAAAAACAATACTTTTGTTTCTTCTTTTTCAATTTGAATTCCTTTAATGTCCTTTTTATTTTATTGCTCTGACCATCACTTCCATACCTATGTAGTAGTAGTGTGAGTAAACATCCCGTCTTGTTCCAGATTTTAGGAAAAAGCTTTCAGTTTTTTATCAGTGAGAATGATGTTAGCTGTGGGTTTTTCACTTACGGCTTTTATTATGTTGCATTATGTACCTTCAATTTCATTTTAGTGAGGGATTTGTAATCATTAATGGGTGTTGAATCTTGTTGAGTGCTTTCTTTGCATCTATTGATATAATCATGGTTTTTGTTTTCCCCTTTGTTGATGTGGTGTATGACATTGATTGCTTTTCATATATTGAATCATCCTTGCATACTTGAAATAAATTTCACTTGGTCATAATGTATACTTTTTCAGTTTGTTGTTGAATCTGTTATATTTTTCATTTTAGCAGTTCTTTTTGGGCTTTATAGTTTTAATCTCTTTGGTAAAGAAGTTTCTGTAATCTAACATTTATTTTCTGAGGACTTTGGTTTGCCTTTGGGTTTTAATTGTATATTCTTCAGATCATTCATATTTTCATACCTGTTGCTCTAAATTCTTCATATTGTAGGTTGTCCCATTTGGTCTCTTTAGATTTCTTTTTCTGGGAGACTGCTAGTATCTTCCTCTCTTTGAGGCATTTGTGTATTTTTTCAGATTTGGATTTTGGCATGGCTTCTCTATATGCCTTTTATTTGGCACTGTGGCTTTAGTTTTATCTTTATATTTTTATATTTTTTATATTTATAGCTTTATATTTTAGTAGCAGCTTTGTGTGATTGTGGACTGTGTGGTATCTATGTGCAAGATCACTCACACTGGTGAACTTGGTTGTTCAATTCGTTGGTGTTTAGCGTCTCTTATGCACAGTCACTCAACTTTGAGCTGGGCTTTTCCATGCAGCATTGGCAATGGTGTCTTCTCTTTACTTTGTGTAGTGTATGGGCACTCTCCTCACTCGTGAGTACATTCAGTCTAGACAGTGGTTTTTGGTTAATATAGTCACTTTGTTCTGAGGTGGACCAAGAGAGGTGGATGGGATGGTTTGTCCCTCGCTGATAGGTCAACTCACTCCAAGACTGTGACTTTGAATTTTGACATACCTTTTGTTCTTTGCTTTTCCATGGTGCATTGCTTTCCATCTGATGCTCTGGATTTCTCAGCCTCTCTCACTCTGATCTACATCATCTCTAACTACTGCCAATCCTGGATCCACTGAAAGCTCTTCTCTGCTGTAAGCTCTGGCATAATATATTTCAAGGGACTGACCTTTGTATTGACTTCTACCTTACTCTGTACTGAGTATATCTTAGCAAGCAGCTTTTGAAGCCAACCTTCTTTAGTACATCTGTCCTATGTCTTTAGTATTTCCAAGCTAATTCTTGAGGCCCCAACCAGAAGTACCATTTCCCTCCATTTTGTCCTTTGACCCATGCCCACAACCAGCTAGACCGACTTTATCAACTCCTATTTACAGTTTCAAGGAAAGCACCTCACCACATTCCATGGTCTAGTTTCAAATTGTTCCTTCTTGACCTGAGAATCAACATGCATTTGTTATATATGTTTTGTCTACCTCCTGGTATGTGGGGATCAGCAAAGTGAGGGAGAGGAGAAGGATCTTTATTATCTTTCTGGATTGTGAATTTCTCTGAGATAATAGGAGAGTTAGAAAAAAAATGAGTTCAACTAATTTTGATGGTATACGATTTCTAATCATATTCTGTAACTGTTCTGTTTCTTAAGAATGCTTTTGGAATTCTTCTGTGTTCTTCTTCACACCAAAATAACCATTACAAAGAGGAAATTAGTTGACCTGCTAACTGGTTTGCTTTCTAAAGACATCGTCAGTGTCTTCTTACTCCACCATGAGGCTGACAAGGCCTGAACACACTTTCCCCAGTTATGACCTTTGCTTTCACAATGGGGAATAAGGTTCAGAATTAGAAGCCCAGGAGTTAGTCTACTCATATATATGGGTTAAGGCCTTAAAGTAAAGTTTTTCCTCAGAACAGTATTGGAGACAGTGAAGGAAGAGAGCTCAAGGGCCCCAGAACATGGAATAGAGCAGAGAAAGGATTCAATAGGAAGTTCAGAGAAAAGTATGATTCAAAGAATGATCAATAGTTTGATCTTAAGATTTGGTCTAACTATATAATTGTGAAAACTGAAGCCCAGGCTCAACACTTTTAAACCATTAATATTTCTTCAAGGAAGGTATCACTTCTTCCTTGGTGAGGAGCAATTAAAGGCACAGAAGACATTCCACAACGAGTAAACTGTGGATCCAGGATTCAAATAAAGCTCTATGTAAATGTATAACATTTTTTTAAACAATTTAACCATTTTGCCTCTAATAATAGCCGCTTTCATGAAACGCTTCATAGAATAATAAAGATTTGAGAATGGTCCTAAAGACTAAATTGTTTTGGAGAGGCTTGACAAAAGAAGTTACAAACATTTCAAGAAGTATGAGTGGCAAAAGAAAAGAAGCAAGTTAGAGTATGCAGGGTTTGGTGAGCAGTAAAAGATCACCTTGACTCAAATGGAAAGCAAATTATAGTAACTAGGCAAATTTGATTTAGAATTGAGTGGGAGTTGAATATTAGACCATGGAGTTTGGATTATAAATATTTTCTATTTTTATTTTTATTGAAGCAAAATTGCATTATGATAGTATATTAAGTTTCAGATGAGCATCATGTAAATTAACATCTACATATGCTACTTTAAGTTCATTAAAAGTTCTTTTTTGACTTCACCATATAATTGACCTTTTTACTCATTTTTTTTTATTCTTTCTCCCCACTTCCCTTCTGGTTTTAGAGATTAAAACTTTTTTTAATTTGTTATAGTAATTTGCTTGTTTTATCTATATACCATATACAGTTTTTGTCTTCCTCCATCCAACTAATTTCATTAAGTATGTTATCCTCTAGGTCCATCCATATTCCTGAAAATGGCATGATTTAATCTATAAAAATAATAGCTGAGAAGTATTCCATTGTGTAAAGATACTACATATTTTTCATCTACTCATCTGTCAATGGGCACTCAAGTAGTGCCCAAATCTTAGCTACTATACATAATGCTATAATGAGCATAGAAGTGCACATTATATGGAATTTCTATTTTTAATTTGTTGTTGAATATCCATACTGCTTTCCATAATGGCTGCACCAATTTTCATTCCCACCTAGAGTCTACAAATATTGTCTTCTCTCCATATCCTCTTCAACATTTGTTCATTGTCTTTCAGATATCTCATTGTTGTTTTGATTTGCATTTCTTTAATAGTAACATATAAACATCTTTTTCTGTGCTTGTTATCCATCTGTATATCCTCTTTAAAAAAGTGTCTTTTCAGATCTTTTTCCCATTTTTTAATTGGTGTGCTTTTTGTTATTCTTGAGTTATATGAATTCTGTATATACTTTGAGTATTAGCCCCTTGTAGGGTGTATGATTTGCAAGTGTCTTCTAAATAGCAGAATATCTTTCCATTTTGATGGTAGTTTCTTTTATTGTTTAAAAGTTTTTAATTTATGTAATCCCATTTGTTTATTTTTGGGTGCTTCCCATGCTGTTGAAGTCAAGTCCCAAGGACATCTATAAGGTCAATATTGAGAAACACATCATCTGTATTTTCTTCTAAGTATTTGATAGTTTCAGGTCTAACATGCAAGTCTTAAATCCATTGTGTGTGTGTGTGTGTGTGTGTGTATGGTGTGAGATAGTGGTCTAGTCTCATGAATTTTTATATAGCTGTCCCGTTTTCCCAATGCTCCTTATTGTAAAGATTTTCCATGCTCCATTGTTTACTCTTGGCTTTTTTTGTAGTAAATTGGTTGGCCATATATGTGTGGGGTTGTTTCTGGGATATCAATTCTATTCTATTGCTCTGTGTGTCTTTTGTTATCCAAATACCACAATGTTTTGATTTCTATCACTTCATGACATAGTCTGAAGGTGGGGAGGCAGTATACCTCCAATTTTTTTCCTCAGGATTGATTTTGCTATTCGGGAATCAGCAGAAGTTAAGAGAGGAACAATTGAACAAATGCCCATCAAAAATCAAGAGATAGCCCAAATTAAATATCTAGCCACATACCAAAAGGAACTTAAAAAAGAAGAAAAATAGAACCCCAAAATCAATATAAAGAAGGAAATAATAAAAATCAGACTATGAATAAATAAAATTGAAAACAAAAAAGGTCACCTAAAAGATCAATAAAGGAAAAGATGATTCTTTGGATACAATAAAAAAAAATTGATAGACCCTTAGTCAGACTCACAAAGAAAAAATGGGAAAATCCTTAATAACAGGAATAATAAAAACTTCAGATTGCAAAAGATATCACAAAATACAGAAGATCATGAGGAACTATTACGAGCACTTATAGGCCAATAAATTCATGAATCATGAAGAAATCATGAATTTCTAGAATCCTACAACCTCCCAAAATGGAACCTGGAAGACAAAGGTAATTTAAATATACTAATTACAATCAAGAAAGGGAAGCAATAATCAAAAGTCTCCCAATAATCAAGAGACCAACTCTAGATGACTTCAGTAGAAAATCCTACCAAAAATCAGAGTTAATCCTCAGACTCATTAAATTCTTCCACAAAATTCAAGAGGTGAAAGAACTCACAAATATATTCTACGAGACTGACATTATCTTGATTCTGAAATTAGATGAAGAAAGCACCAGAAAAGAAAATTGCATATTAATATCATTGATGAATATAGCACAAATCTTCAACAAAATGCTGGGAAAGAGAATTCACCAGCAGATTAAAAATTGTACACCGTGATCAAGTGGGATTTATTCCATGCATGCACGGATGGTTCGAAATATTCAATTAATCAATGTAATACACAACATCAGCAAAGAGAAAATTAAAAATCATAAATCACATAAATGAATTTGGAAAAATCATTTGACAATGTTCAACACCATTACTTGAATAAAAATCCCTTGAAAAATAGGAATAGAAAGCTAACATGACTATAATAAGAACAATATATAACCATCCAATAGTCACTGCCATACTCAATGGTGAAAAATTGGAACTCTTTCTCCCAAGAACTTGAACTAAAAAGGGTTGTCCACTCTCACCACTGCAATTCAGCATAGCTGTGGAAGTACTGGCCAGAGTAATGTGACTAGAAAAAGAAATTAAAGAAATACAAATTATGAAGCTATTTATTGGGTGCTTAGTAGAGCACAGACACCTGTCTGAGAGATTCCAAGTCAGGCTCCAGAGAGTGGGTGTGGGGGAAGAAGTGTCCACCACCCCAGTCTTTATAGGAGCACCCAGAGGCAACAAGAATATTTTGCTCTCTGGTCAAGGAGCCGTAGGTGCGGGGAACAGGACCAGCCATCCAAAGGAGCTACACTAACTTCATGTGGGTACAATGTAAGGACCTACCTGTGAGCTTCCTGCACCCTTTGCTGGTGAGCTGTGGGATTCACAGAACACACAGGATCTGCTTGTAAACTCAGCCCTTGGATTGGAGAACTTCTTATTAGCAACATGCAAGAGAGGAGTTGCCCCACATGCCTACATGAGCCAGTGGACACCAATCGAAAGCATTTGTGGCCCACCCAAAGCAAGCATTTCAGAGAGAAGAGAACATCCACAACCCACAGAAGCCATGTGGATGATATTGACTGCCTGAGACCCCGAAGTCACCACCCAGGAAGAAGTAAAATTTTTTTTAAAAAGTCACAGTGCTAAATCTAAGACAGAGAAGAAAGTCATGCCAAAAGCAAAGACACCCATAAAAGTATGAATGACCCAAAGACAGGGAAATACCATAACCTACCCAGAAAATAACTCCATTGACATTGAATGGGACAAACTAATCAAGAAAAAGTTCCATGAGTGAGAAATAAAATTAAAGAAAAATAAAGAAGATGAATAAGATTGAGTAACACACAACACAAATGCAATTGGAAGATCTCAAAAAAAGAAGTGAGAGAGCAAAGAGAATTTATCACCAAGGGGATGAAAGTCGTGAAGACAGTCCAAGCATTTATGATAGAGATAAAATACACAGTCAAGTAATAGAAGATAAACATGAGGAGCTCCATAAATAGATTCAATCGTGCAGAGGAATGAATCTCAGAAATTGAAGTCAAGATGACAGAGGCCACCCTCAAAGGGGAGGAGAGAAAAAAATGAAAAAAATCTATGAGAAATGTCAGACACCATGAGAAGAACATCCATAAGGATTGTAGCTATTCCAGAAGAAGAAAAGAGAGGAAAAGGTAGAGAAAACCTACTCAAAGAAATAATAGTGGAGAACTTCCCATGTCTACCACAAAAAGCAACCATGAAGGTTGAAGAACCAGAAAGAACACCAAAATTTCTAAATGCAGAAAGACTTATTTGTTAGACATGCTATTATGAAGCTAGGAAAAGTCAACAACAAAGAAAAAACTACTCAGGGTTGCTAGAGAAAAGAGAAACATAACCTACAAATGTATATCCATCAGGCTGTCATCAGACATCTCAGCAGAAACACTACAGGCCAGGAAAGAATGGAATGACATATTCAAAATACCCAAAGACAAAAACACAGATCAAGAATACCCTGAAACACTATCATTCTAATATGATGGAAAATTAAAGGTCTCATTGATAAACAAAAGGTAATGGATGTTTTCACCACAAAACCTGTTCTTCAAAAAATCCTGAAAGGGGGCCAACCATAGGGAAAAAGAAAACAAAGATCTACCAAACTCAGAATGGTAATAAACAGGAAAGCAAATGCAGAAACAAAGTCAGGATCAACAGGAGAGAACAGAAGAGAAAATCACTAATGGGGGAAATAAAATTATAGAATATATATAAACATATAAAAGTGATATGGAGACAGTTCATAAAAGACTATCAAAGAGATGTAAAGACAGGAATAATGCATATGGCAGCTACAAAACCTAACTCTAAAGTGACACATAGGTTGGAAGTAGATGAAATTGAAAGTACAAACAATCAAAACCATAGGGAGAAAATATCAAATAAAAATAAATTGGAAACAAAGCAACAATGACTTAAATGACAGGAATAAAGTTGTACATATCATTTATCATCCTAAATGTGAATGAACTAAATACACCAATCAAAAGACACAGAGTAACTGGATAGATAAAAAAACAAACAAACCCAGAATCCATCAATATTATCCTTACAAGAAACTCATATTAGATCCAATGACAAATACAGTTTCAAAGTAAAGGCTATAAAAAAGTAGATCAAAGCAACAGTGATGAAAGGAAAGCAGAAACTGAGATACTAATTTCAGACAAGATAAACATTCACCCAAAAAAAGTATCTTGAAGTAAGACAGGGCACTGCAAAAATCCTCACCAAAATCATGGCAAAACAGATTAACCAGAACATTTAAAAATAACACACTATGATCAAGTGGGATTCATTCTATGGTTACAAGGATGGTTCAACATACACATATCAATCAATGTAATATACCACATCAAAAAAGAGAAAAACAAATATCACATGATCATTTTCAATAAATGCAGAAAAAGCAAGATTCAACACCCAATTCATACCAAATAGGAATAGAATGAACATATCTTAATATAATAAAAGCATTATGCAACACCACATCCAACATGATGAAAACAGAAGTCTTTTTCCTAAGATCTGGAATATGAAAAGTTTCCCTGCTCTCACCACTACTATTCAATATAGTTCTGAAAGTCTTGACAAGAGCAATACATTTTAAATGAATATTAAAGGAATTCAAATTGGAAAAGCAGAAATAAAATTATCATTTTTTGAAGATGACATATTTTAACTGAAAAGTCCTAAAGATTCCACAAAAAAGTGCTGGAGCAATACATGAGTATAGCAAATTGAAAGGTATAAAATCAACATTCAAAAGTCAATAGCACCCTCTATACAAATAATGAAGTAGAGGAAAAAGAAATTAAGAAAAATCTCATTGTCAATAACACCAAAAAAGATCAAATACCTGGGAATAAATCTAGACAAAGAGGTGAATTACCTCAACAATGAAAACTGCAAGAGTTTAACAAAAGAAATTGAAGAAGTCACAAAGAGATGGAAGAATAATCCATGCTCATGAATTGGAAGAATTATCTTAATAAAGTGGCAGTCCTACCCAAAGCAATATACAGATTTAATTCAATTCCCATCAGAATTTCAGAGATATTGTTTAAGGAAATCAAGCAAACAATACTGTAGTTTATACGTAATCACAGAAGACCTCGAATAGTCAAAGCTTTCCTGAGAAGGAAAAAGAACAGTGGAAGAATCACACTTTCCAACTTTAAACTACACTACAAAGTGAACATCATTAAAGCAGTATGGTACTGAAAGAAAAACATGAACACAGAGCAGAGAAATAAAATTGAGAAGTCAGAAATAAAACCATACCGATATGGTCATTTAATCTTCAACACAGGAGCCAAAAGCATACAACAAGAAGGAATGTCTATTCAATAAATGGTGAAGAAACAGGACAGACATCTGCAAAAATAATGCTTACTCATGAGATTACTCATTGACACCATACACAAAAGTTAACTCAAAGTGGATACAAGACCTGAAGACCTGAAATCATAAAATACTTGGAAGAAAATGTGGAGAAAATGCTCCAGGACCTCAACCTCAAAGAAATATTTGGGGGAAAGAACAGCTACAACAAAAGTAACTGAAGTAAAACTAAATAATTGAGACTACATCAAACAAAAAGCTCTGCACAGTGAAAGAAACTGCCATTAAAACAAAAAGGCACCACTTTGAATTCGAGAAGATATTCCCAGAATATACATCAGATAAGAGGTTAATCTCCAAAGTATACAAAAGGCTCACACATCTCAACAAAAAATAGTAAAAGACATAGTCATAAAGTGGGAAGAAGAACTGAACAGACACCTATCCAAAGAAGACACCAAAATGGCCTACAGATACATGAAAATATGTTCTAATGACTATCAGAGAAATGCAAATAAAAACTACAATGAGATATCACCTCACACCAATGAGAATGACCTATATCCAATAGTTTAGAAATGACTAGTGTTGGAGGGGGTACAGAGAAAAAGGAACCCTCCTTAGCTGTTGGTATGAATGGAAAAGAGTATGAAGATTCCTCAAAAAATTAACATAGAACTATTACTTGATCCAACAATCCTACTACTAAGCATATACTCAGAGAGTACAAAATCTCTAATCGGGGAAAGTATCTGCACCCCCATGTTCATAGCAGCTCAGTTCATAATAGCCAAGACATGGAAATAGCCTAATGTTGCTGTTGAGTGGTTAATGATGCCTTGGTATATATACTTAATGGAATTTTATGCAATACTAAACAAAGAAATAGTGCCTTTTGCAACAATCTGGATGGAACTGGGCAGGATCATATTAAATAAAATAAGTTGGAAAGAAAAATAAAAATACAGAGTGGTTTCACTCATGTGGTATACAGTGAAATGAAACAGTTAAACCCCAGCAAAAAGTCACAGAACAGGCTCACCCTAGTGGACTAGTGGTTAGTTCAATGGCCTCCAAAGGATACAGGTCACATGGCTCTGGGTTCGAGTCCTGGGTCTGGGGGCAACAACCAGTTTTAACTACTAAATGAAAAATAAAGTGCTTACTCCTCCTCTCTTCCCTCCTGCTTGCCTACTACTGCCTTCATTCCTGACTGCATCTTTCCTTTAAAAAATTCACAATACACAATACAAGTTATTGGCTGTCAATGGGTGTGGAGGGAGAGAGGAGAGAGGGAATGACACTAAAATTATGGTCGTGGATGTGATGTGTAATACTCATAGCCTGAGAAATGTGCTCAACATCTTAGAATGAGTATAGCTTAGTAAATAAAAGAAGTCTTTGGAAAGGAAAATCTATGCAAAAAGAAACCAAAATAAAATGTAAAATTGGGACTATGTCAACTACAGATATTCTTCACAGCAAGAGAAACCACCACAAAAACTAAAAGGCAACACACAGAATGGGAGAAGATATTCTCACAACATACATCAGATAGAAACGTAATATAAAAAGTTCATATACTCTGACAACAGAAAAACTAAGGACCCACTCAGCAAATGAGCAGAAAAACTGAAAAGACACCTACCTAAGGAAGACACACAGATGGCCTAGAGACACATGAAAATATGTCCTACATTACTCATCATCAGGGAAGTTCAAATAGAACAGCACAGTGAGATACCACCTCACACCAGTGAGAGTGACTAATATACAAAGACTGGAAGCAGGGTATGTTGGTGAGGATGCAGTGAAAAGGGAATCCTTTTTTATTGTTGGTTGGAGTGTTAACTATTACAACCTTTATAGAAATCAGTATGGAGATTCCAAAAAAATTGAGAATGGAAATTCCTTCTGATCCCATCATCCCACTTTTGTGTATATACCCAAAAAGTACAAAACCACTAATTCACAAAAGTATATTAACTACTGTTTTTTTGCAGCATTATTCACCATAGCCAAGAATTAGAGTACCTATTGCCCATTGTCAAATGTATGGATAAAGAAGATATTTTACATATACACTATGTAGTACTACACAGTCCTAAAAATGGTCAATTTATGACTTTTGTGACAGCATGGATGTAAATAGAGGGATTATGTTAAGTGAAGTAAGTGAAAAATACCAGATCACCTATATGTGGAATATAAACAAACAAATCAAACAAACAGACAAAACAAAAACTAACCCTTCGTCATTCACAATAGAATTGATGTTACCAGCAGGAAAGGGTCGGGGTGGTGGGGTCCAATGGACTGTGGTGGAGGACATTTGGTAATTAGGGGGTGTGCTGTACATATGGGCTTATATTATTTTGTACATCAATGTTAATCTAATAAATATTTTTTAAAAGTTACTGTCCAGTATGCATGATAGGTACAGATGCAAAAATCCTCAAAAAGTCAAAAACACATTGAAAGAATCAATCACGATGATCAAGTGGGATTTATGTGGTATGGAACAATGGTTCAACATCTTCAAATCAATTGTTATGATACACCATAAACAAAATTAAGGATAAAAATCATATGATTATCTCAGTAAATGTAGAAATATTGACAAAATTCCACATCCATTTTGATAAACACTCAACAAAATGGATGCAGATGGAAAGAACCTACACATAATAAAGTCCATATAAGACCAACCTATAGCTAACATCATGTTTAACAGTAAAAAGTTGAAATTTTTCTTCCCAGATCAAAAATATAAGGATGTCCACACATATTCAACATATTAGAAGTTCTAGTCAGTGAAATTAAGCATCATTTAATTTGGAAAGTAAGCATTAAAATTGTCACTATTTGTAGATGACAGGCTGTGTGTGGAAAACATTTAAAAATTCACACAAATCCGTTAGAATTAAGAAATGAATTCAGTAATGTTTCAAGACAAAATCAATATACAGAAATCTATCACATTTTATATAGTAATAATACACTATCAGTAAGCGAAATTAAGACAACAATCTCATTTAAAATTGAATCAAAAAGAATAAAATAACTAGAAATACATTTAACAAAGCTGACAAAAGATCTGTACACTGAAAATTGTGAAACATTGATAAGCAAACTGAACAATAAGGAAATAGATTAAAAATTACATTGTTAAAATATTCATACTACCAAAAAGAATCTTCAAAGATTCATTATAATGCCTTTCTAAATTACAATGGCAGTTTTCACATGAATAAAATAAACAGTACTTAAAATTTGTATGGAACCACAAAAGTCCCTGAATATTTAGGAATAATAGAGAAAGATGAATAGAGCTGGAGGCATTAGACTACCTGATTTCAAATTATATTACATAGATATTATACGCAAAATAGTGTATTGGTATAAAGATAGAAACAGATTATGTGAACCAGAATAGAGAACCTAGAAATAAACTCACATATATGTGGCCACTTGATGTATGATAAAGGATGCGAGAATATACAATGGGAAAAGATAGTCTCTTAAATAAATGGTGTTGGGAAAATTGAATAGCCACATGTAAAGGAGTAAAACTGGACCACTATCTTACATCATAGACAAAATCAACTCTAAATGCATTAAAGATGTGAAAAATCTTTGAAGAAAACATAGACAGTAAATTCCCAAGTCTTTGGTGATGATTTTTTGCATCTGAGAATAAAAGTAAAGACAACAAAGTATAAAAAAATTTTTTAAATGTGCCTACATTAAATTAAAAAGCTTCTGTGCAGCAAAGTAAATCATCAAAATGAAAAGTCAGCCTACTAAATGCGGGAAATATAAAGCCCCCAAATACATTTTAAAGTCAATGTCCTAGTGTATATAACAGATGTTTCCTTCTATGTATTTTACAGTTTCAGGTCTTACATCCATTTTGAATTAATTTTTGTGTATAGTGTTAGAGAATAATTAGTTTTATTCTTTTTCATGACGATGTCCAAGGTTTCCAAGAACGTTAGCTGAAAACATTTCCTCTCTCCAATTTATGCTCTCAACTCTCTTGCTGTAAATTAGTTGATCATACATTTATGAATTTATTTCTTATATCTAAATTTCATTCCACCGATATGTATATCTGTTTTTATTCCAGCACCATGCTGTTTTGTATTTAGTTTGAAATCCAGGAGTGTGACAACTCCATTTGTCTTCATTTTCTTCAATTATTGTTCTGGAAATTCAAGGTCTACTTGTGGTTCTGTACACATTTTAGAATATTTTTGTATTTCCTTGAAAAATTACATATTGATTTTAATAGAAATTGCATCAAATCTATATATTGATTTAGGTAAGATGGCCATTTTAACAATGCTAATTATTTCTATCCATAAGCATGGAATATCATTCTATCTTTTGGTGTCTTCTTTTCTTTCAATAATGTCATTTCATAGGTCTTTCATTTCCTTTGTTAAGTTTATTCCTAGATATTTAATTGATTTTAATACTTCTACAAATGGATTTGTTTTCTTACTTTCTTTTTTCTGATAGGTATTTTTGCATATAAAATGTAATATTTATATTAATTTTGTGACCTGCAACTTTATGGTATTAATTTGTTAATTCTAATAGTTTTTTGGTTGACTATGGTTTCTATCTATTTTACCATGCCGGCTGAAAATAATGATAGTTTTACTTCTTTTCCTAATTGGAGTCATTTTATTTCTTTTTCTTGCCTAATTGCCCTGGCTAGAACCTTTAATACTATGTTGAATAATAGCAGCAAGAGTGGACATCCTTGTCTTGATCCTTATCTTAGAGTAAAAGTCTTCAGAGTTTCACCATTGAATATGTTAGCTGTGGTTTTATCACTATAAGGCATTTGTGTTGTTGAGACATACTTCTTCTATCCCCATTTTATTGAGAATGCTATTTTCATCATAAATAGGTGTTAAAACTTGCCAAATTCTTTCTCTGCATCTATTCATATAACCATATGTTTATTATCCTTTTTGTTGATGCTGTGTATACCATTAACTGATCTACACATATTGAACTATCCTTAAATTTCTGGTAAATATCCCACTTAATTGTAACATATGGCCCTTTTGATATATTATTAAATTTAGTAAGTTAGGAACACCCTGGAGGAGTAGTGGTTAGGTGAATTGCCTCCAAAGGAGCAAGTCACATACCCCTAAGTTCAAGTCCCAGCCTTGGGGTGAAGCAACCAGTGTGAACAATTAAATAAAAATGAAAAAGATGCTACTTTCTCTCTTCCTGCCTACCTGCATACTCACCTTCATTCCTGTCTGGACATTTCCTTTAAAAAATTAGTTGACTAATATCCCTTGAAGATTTTTGCATCTATCATCACTAGAGATTTAGGTCTGCTGTTTTCTTTTATTGCAATGCTCTTTTCTGAACCTGGTAGCTAAGCACTATTGACTTCATAAAAAGTGTTTGGAAATATTCTCTGTTCTTCAAATTTTTGGAAGAGTTTAAGAAGAATATTTATTATTTTTTATTCTATATTTGGTAAAACTCAGTAAAACCACCTGGTACTGGGTTTTTGTTTCTCAGTAACTTCTGCTTACTGTTTCAATTTTCTTGCTGTGATAGGTCTGATTCAGTTTTCTCTTTCTTCTTTATTTCTTCTAGATAATCCAACTGTTGGGATATAGCTATAGTACTTTATGATACTTTGAATTTCTATGTATTTATTATAACATCTATTTCTGGTTCAATTGATTAGAGTATTCCTTTATTTCTTCTTTGTGTGTTCAACTAAAAGTCTATGAATTTTGTTTATACTTTCAAAGAACCAGCTCTTTGATTCACTGATCTTCTGTATTCTCTTTTTAATTCCATTTCATTTATTTCTGTTTTATCCCCATTATTCTCTACTCTGAACTAACTTTTGGTTACCTTTAGTCTCTTTTCTATTTGGGTGTAGGACCAGATTGTTTATTTGAGATTTTTCTTCTTTCTTTATGTTGGCTTATAACGCTGTTAACTTCACTTTAAGAACTGCCTTTGCTTCATTTCTTAGATTTTGAGAGCTTGTGTCTTTATTTTTGCTCGTCTACAGTATTTAAAAATTATCCTTTGATTTCCTCATGTTCTCAATATTTATTTAGCAACATGTGTTTGTGACTACCTAAGATGGCAGCAGAAGTAGTTCACTGATTAGCATATGAATAAAAGAGCTGATTTTTTCCAGAGGCAATTCTAAAGGGGCGCTCCAAAGCATCCCAGCAGCTTAGGAAAAGTGGTAAATGCATTGGGAGGACCCACAGAGCAATGGCATACACTAAGGAGCTACAAGGTGGTTGCTTAAAAATCACTTAGATTGCAGTGGTGGATGAAATCTTCTGCAGCTGCAGCAACAGTGAGGGTGGTGGCAGGTACCTCCAACAGAGTGACTGACAGGGGATGAGGCCAAAGTCTATTCCCAGGGAGGTATTAGTGAAGACGTCTGGTGATGAAGATGCTTGACTTAAGAAAAGCCCAAAGAGAAGGTATTTGGCTTACGGTCCCAGCCCTAACATGGGTTTAAGGTACAGCAAGGAGTACAGTGGAAAGGAGAGCACTACCCCCTCATACCTCATTGTATCCAGGCTCCAGCTGAGAGGAGCTCCAGTAGTATAATCTGTAGCTTGCTGAATGTAGTTCTGGAGGCTCAGAGAGGAGGACTGGCTAAGGAGTTATCAGCAGAAATGGGTTCCCCCACCCCTTCCAGATGAGAAAATCAACTACCTCTCTCACACACCCCATGTATCCCTTCCCCACATAGCAGCCATAGTTCACTTCCTGACACAGCAAAAAATACACTGTGGAGGACTGAAAGGGTTCAAAATAGAAAACAAAACCAAAGTGCCACCAAAAAAAAAATAATTAGCAACTCAGCAATAAGAACCCATGCGATTGGGAAAAAAGAGCATAATAAACTAAAATTTCAAGGTAATATGGAGACACAAGAGAATGATAACTCATCAGAAATCAATTTCAAAGAAAGGATGTTATATTCTTTTTAACATATAAAGAATTCAAAGTCACAATCATAATGAAATTCAGAGATAAAGAAACTCAGAAAAGTCAGAGAGCAGAAACATACAGTTAAAGAGCAGATGTCAGAAATTAATGTATTTTTGTTTAATTTTTTATTGTAGTAATTATTCTACACAATAATTTCCTATGTATAGGTTTCCCCATTTCTTAGATAAATTTCAGTGCACCATGCCCTCCACCAAATTACCAAGTGTTCTTCCCCATTGTCCAGTGGGCTTCTCCACCATTTACCCCTGCCCATCCTATTCCCTTTTGTGAACTTCAGTTCTGTTGCAAATGTTTCAGGATTGGTTATGTTTCATCTGTTCCTTTGTTTTGTCTATTCACATTTCACCTATGAATTAGGTCATCTGGTATGTATCTTTCTTCTTTTGACTCGTTTCACTTAGCATAATCCCCTCTAGTTCCATCCATGTTGATTTCAAATTGGTTGTATAGTATTCCATTGTCTATATGTACCACTTCTTTATCCATTCATCTGATGTTGGGCACTAAGGGTGTTTCCAGTTCTTAGCTATTGGGAATAGGGCTGCAATAAACACGGAGATGTATACATCTCTGTGGATGAATGCCTTTGCATCTTTTGAGTAGATGCCCAGAAGTGGAATGACGGGATTATATGGATTTCCATCTTGAGTTTTTTGAGGCATCTCCAAACTGTTTTCCATAGGGGTTGCACCAATTTGCACTCCCACCAACAGTGCAAAAGTGTTCTCTTTTCTTTACATCCTTACCAGCATTTGTTGTTTACAGACTTTTGGATAACAGCCACTCTTTCAGGTGTGAAGTGATATCTCATTGTTGTTTTAATTTGCATTTCCCTTATAGTCTTCGAGTAACAGCATAATTTCATGTGCCTGCTGACCATCTGTATATTCGGTTCAGAAAAGTGTCTTTCCAGTTCCTCCCCCCATTTTTGAATGGATTGCCTATTCTTCTGTTGTTGAGTTTTATGAGTTCTTTGTATGTTTTAGATACTAAGACTTCGTCAGAAATATCGAATGCAAATATCTTCTCCCCGTTAGTAGGTTTCCTTTTGGTTTTGGTGATGTTTTATTTTGTTGTGTTGAAGCTTCTTAGTTTGATGTATTCCCAGTAGTTTATTTTTCTTTTTGTTTCCCTTGATGATGGAGTTGAGTCCCTAAAGGCTTCTCTACTACTGATGTCGTAGAAAGTCTTTCCTATGTTGTCTTCTAACAACTTTATGTTTTCTGGTCTATGTCCAAGTCTCTAATCCATTTTGAGTCAATTTTTGTGAATGGTGCTAGAGAGTGGTCTAGCTTTATTCTTTTGCATGTGGCTTTCCAGTTTTCCCAACACCATTTGTTGAAGAGACTTTCTTTTTCCATTGTGAGCTTTTGGCTCATTTGTTGTAGATTAACTGACTGTGAGTGAGTCAGTTTCTGATGCTTCATTTTTATTCCACTGATCTGTGCCTCTGTTATTTTTCCAGTACACTACTGTTTTGATCACTATTGCTTTGTAATATAGTTCAAAGTCTGGAAGTGTAATCCCTTCAGATTCATTCTTTTTTCTAATGATTGCTTTGGCTATTTGGGGTCTTTTATTGTTCCATACAAATTTTAAGATATTTTTTCTGTTTCCTGGAAATAAGCCCATGGAATTTTAATGGGGATTGCATTAAACCTGTATATTGCCTTGGGTAAGATGACCATTTTAGTGATACTGATTCTTCTCAGCCATGAGCAGGGGACTTTTTTCCATTTCTTCGTGCCTTCCTCTTTTTCTTTAAAGAAGTACTTGTAGTTTTTGTTGTATAAATCTTTTGCTTCCTTTGTTAGGTATATGCACAGGTATTTCATTTGAGAAACTGAAGCTTTATTAAAGAAAATAATGGATTCATGAAGTAAAGAATGCAATAACAAATTCAAGAGTAAAAAGAGCTATGAAAATAAATATGACACGATGGAGGAATGGATCAGTGATCTGGAGTACAGAAATGTAGAAAGGTCCAGGTGTAACAAGAGAGAGCTATTAAAGGCCAAAAAAATGAGGAAGCACTCTGAGACTATTTGACTCCATTAGGAAAGGCACCATAAGAATAATAGATATTCCAGAAGATAAGATAAAAAGAAGGGAGCAAAGGGCATATTTAAATAAATAATTGTGGAAATCTTCCTAGTCCTGGGAAGGAATGAACATACAAGTCAATGAAGCCAAAAGAACTCCCACTTATATAGATGCGAAAAGATCTACAACAAAATATGTAATTGTAAAACGATCGAAAATTCAATACAAAGAAAGAATTTTTAAAGTGATCAGGGAATAAAAGCAAGGAACATATATAGGTACTCCCATATGGTTATCATCAGACTTCTCAGCAGAGACCCTGAAGTCCAGGAGAGAGTGGAATGATGTTTTCAAAATATGACAAGATAAAAACTGCCAGCCAAAATACTATATCCAGCAAAATGCTCACATTTAAGGGATAATAAAGGTTTTCCCTAATAAACATAAGCTGAAGGAATTTGCTTCCATGAGACCCTTGTACAAGCAAAAGAGACTCTCCTATATAAATGAAAAAAACTATAATAAACAACTAGAAGACAAAACACAAAATAGTAGCATCAAGTCATCAAATATCAATAAACACACTGTAAGTGACCTGAATTAACCAGGCACAGAATGGCTATGTGGATTAAGAAAAAAAACCCAGCTAAGATCTAAAGACAAACATAGATGTAAAGTGAAGGGATGGAGAAATGCACTCCAAGTCAATGGAGAATCTGAAAAAGCACTAACTGCTGTACTCATCTCAAATAAAATAGACTTCCAGCAAAAAAAGATAACAAAAATAAGTATAGTCATTATATAATGAAAAAGGTATCAGTACAACAGGAAAATATAATGCTTATTATTATATATGCACCCACTAAAGGAGCAAATATTAACACATATGAAGGGAAACATTAAGAGCAACACAATAAGAGTAGGGTACTTTAATTAACACTCCACTCTCAATAAAATACAGATCCTCCAGACAGAAAATTAATAAAGAAACAAGAGTTTTAAGCCAAAAATTAGAAGACATCGACTCATACACACACACACACACACACACACACACATACACACACACATATGAAGAGAGAATGATTTGACCCTAAAAAAATAGACTACACATTCTTTTCAAGCGCCCATGGAGCATTCTCAAAGACAAACCATCTGTGGGGACAAGTCAAGTCTCAATAAATTGCAGAGTGAAATCATGTCTAGCATATTTTCAGATCACAATGAAATCAAGCTTGAGTCAACAAAAAAGGAAGTGAAAACTGCAAAGAAGTGGATAATAATATAATATACAGCAATCATTGGGTCAATGAGGAAATCAAAGGTGATATAAAAAATACCTGGAGTCAAATGAAAATCATCATTTATCAGATTCTTCGAAATGTAGCAAAAACAGTAAGAAAAGGAAAATTTATAGAGATACAATCTGACCTCAGAAAACTAAAAAGAATTACAGATAAAAAACCTACACTTTCACCCAAGGAACTAGAAAATGAGGGGCAAAAGCAACCAAAATCTAACAGAAGGAGGCATGCTGTTTAGTCTCCTCATATTTGACACAGCTTTTTTTGTGGTCGATTATAAGTTTTATACCGTTTTGTATGGGAAAGACAATTTACATGCTTTCAATCATTGCAAATTTGTTGATACTTGTTTTGTGTCCCCACATATAGTCTATCTTTGAGAATCTTCCATTGCACTTGAGAAGAATATGAAGTCTGCAATTGTTGGGTTGAGTCTTCCATAAATGTCTATTAAACTCATCTGTTTTAATTCATCAATTAAGGCTATTATTTCTTTAATAATTTTTTGCATTGTTGATTTGTTTATTGCTGTAAGTGGGGTTTCGAAGGTCCCCTATTATTATTTGTAATGCTATCAATGTCTGTCTTTAGTTCTGTTAAAATTGCTTTATGTGTTTTGATGCTCCATCATTTGATTCATATATAATGTTATGTTTTTTTTTCTGAATTTACCATTTACTCATTATCTCTAACATTAATTAATCTTTACCATTGAGCTTATCTTTCTAATTGGAGCTCAGATGCATTTCCTGTGCAGCAGAAGTTTAGGCCTTGTTGTCCATCCAATCTGTGTCTTTTGTTGGTGACTTTTGGTGTTTGGGGTAATTTAGGGTAATTGTTGACAAGTAACTGTTGCCCTTTTGGTATTTTTCTTTCCTTTTTTAATTTTATTGAAGACACATTGCATCATAAGGTTAAATGGGTTTAAGATATACATCATAGTAAATCAACATCTGTATATAATACAGAAGTTTGCAATAATTTCAGTTTTTCCTTCACTACCCAATTAATTTACCCCATTTACAACCCCCTTTCTCTTCCTCTAACCACCAATTTGCTTTTTTTGGCTAAAAGTATATTGCTGTTTAATTTAGTTCATTGTTTTCATTTGTGTTATGTTTGACTTCCCTTTTTATTTTCTTGTTTTTTTCTCTGTGGATTCTTTGTATTTGTTTTGCTTTTAATTTAATATTTATTGAGGTAAATTTTCTTTACAAAATAATATGTCCATAAGTACAGGTTCCTCATTCCTCAGATGCATGGGAATACACCCTTCCCATTACCAAAACACTGAAATTTCTTCATCATTGGAATCCAGCACCACTTGCCCTGACCCTCACCCCATTCCCTATGGTTAACCTCATTTCTATTGAAAATGTTCAAGGGTTGGTTTTTGTTCAGTCAGTTCCTTTGTTTCTTTATATTTCACATGAGTGAAATCATCTGGTATTTGTCTTTCTTCTGACTTATTCCACTTAGCATAGTACTCTCTAGTTTTATCCACATTGTCACAAATGACAGAATTTTATCTTTTCTGAAGATTTTGTAGTATTCCATTGTGTGTATCTGCCACATCTTTATCCATTCATCTGACGATGACACTTAGGTAACTTCCACTCTAATAATGCTGTAATAAACATGGGGGTGCATATATCTTTACATATAAGTATTTTTGTGTCTTTTGGGTAAATGCCCAGCAGAAAGACGATAGGATAATTTCTATTTTAAATATTTTAAAGAATCTCCATTCGGCTTTCCACAAGGGTTATACCAAGTTGCGTTACCACCAACACTGAAAGTTTTCCCTTTTCTCTGCGTCCTCACCACGTTTATTGTTTCTAGAATTTTGAATAACAACCAATCTTACAGGTATAATGTGATAGTTCTTGACGTTTTGATTTGCATTTCCCTAGTGCAAAAGAATATATTTTCATATGCCCGTTGGCCATCTGTCTTCCTGGAGAAGTATCTATCCAATTCTGCCATTTCTTAATTGGATTTTTAATTTTTCTCCTGTTGAGTTTTGTAAGTTTTTTGTATGTTTTGGGTAATAAAAACCCTTATCATATCTATGAAGAGCAAATATCTTCTCCCAGTTTTTCTTTTTGTTTTGGTGATGGTTTCTTTCACTGTGTTATGTGGATTTTGTTTTGAAACTTCTCCGTGGTTTACATATAAGATTCTATGCTTGTTACATATCTTATAATTGAAAGCAAGTTAACCTCAAGTGCATTCTAGTAGTGTATATTTCTACTCTGTTCCCCTTATCATTTTATATTTTCGTGTATTGCTGATTCTAACTGGGGTTTATTTTTATTGTACAGAAATACTTTCAGTATTTCTTACTAAGCAGGGTTACTAAGCAGGTTAGTAGTGACAGACAGGGTTACTAAGCAGGTTAGTAGTGACAGATTTCTTTAATATTTGTCTGTAAAGCTCTTTATCACTTCTTTAATGCTAATTGATAACGATAGAGTATTGTTGTTTAGAAGTCTTTTTATCTTAGCATTTTAAATTTGTCATTTAATTCTCGCCTGGCTTGTAATGTTTCTGCTAAGAAATATTCAGTCTTATGGGTATTTCCTTTTCCATCTCTTTAGTACCCTTTAATTTGCCTTTTTGTCCCCCATCACTTAGTCCAGGGTATCAACCACTGGATCCCTAGTTCCAAGGAGCCCAAATCCCAAGGTGTGGCAGGAGGAGTGCCATGCCTCTATGTTCCTGTTCTTTCTGCCCCCGGCTCTCTCCTTTTATTCTAGCCAAGAATCCATGCCTGGAGCAATCACAGCCCTGCCCACCTCACTTGGCTCAACCTAGGCTTGCGGTTCCAGGCTCCGTATTCCTGCTGCTAGAGGTCAATGGGGCTGCTTCTGCTGTTTTCACTGGAGCCAGTGAGAAACAAGGGGTCTATGGAGATTGCCACTGCAGCAAGCCCCATGCTGCTGGAGACCAGAGTGGCCTCTCTGTGTCCTCTGAAAGTGATGGCATGCCCTGCTGCTGCACACTGATGAGACTCCAGCCACAGGCAGTCCCTGTAGTTGCGCTGGTTGGAGAAAAAAGGACTCACCTTTATCACTGAGGTCTCTGTGCACAACCCCAGCACCTTTGTCACCCACCTGTAAAGAGTCAGTTGCAGAACTCCAAGCTCCTTCTGTTCTCTAAGCACCCCTTCAAGCCACTGAAGTTCCAAGATGCCTCTCCTTTTGTGAACTCTGGAAAACTCCTGAGACTTTTTTGTTCAGCATCCTGGTGAACACAATCTGCCAATGCCATCTTTTCTCCTCCCAATTATAATGTATTTGTTGTGTGTCTGTCTGGGTTTTTTTGTTTGGAACTCAGAACTTTTGATTCCGGATATCTATTTTTTTCCCCAGGGTAGGTAAGTTCTCAGCTAATATTTCTTCAAA
The DNA here is from genome assembly GCA_004363575.1 of Solenodon paradoxus. Taxonomy (NCBI): domain Eukaryota; kingdom Metazoa; phylum Chordata; class Mammalia; order Eulipotyphla; family Solenodontidae; genus Solenodon; species Solenodon paradoxus. The sequence continues at coordinate 53,203 of RJWH01003488.1, forward strand.
AAAGATTTTTTTCCTTGCTCAGTCTCTTTTCCTTCAGAAACCCCTATGCTTTGAATACTGTTTTCTTTTGCTCTTATCCCATAATTTTTTTCTGCCTTAATTTCTTTTTTATTTTCTCTTTATATGTCTGCATGGAAGCTTTCACCTGCCCTATCTTCTAGCACGTTGATTCATCCAATATTTTTCAAGTTTATGGGCATTGCTAGATACCCTTACTGGACTGCAGCCCTTGGAAGAGATATTTCTAGAGTTAGCTCTCAAAAATCCCAAAATCCCAGGGGATAGAATGAAAGTGGCAAAAATAAGCATCCATGTATTGTTCCTGATTTTAGGAGAAAATCTTTCAATCTTTCACACTGAGTGATTTTGGTTTTATATTTCCTATAAAGAATTTTATATGATTGAGGAAGTCTCTTTTCAACACTAGTTTTTTTGTGTGATTTAATCATAAAAATATGTTGGAATTTTAATGATTTTTCTCCATCAGTAAAGATGAGCATGTACTTTTTTTCTGTATTACATTGATGTTTGTATTTTGGACCACTTTTGCATTTCTAAGATAAATTTCAGTCGATCATTACATAAAGATGTATAATATGCTTCTAAATTGACTAGTATTTTTGTTAAGAAATTTTCCATGCATATTCATAAAATATTTATCTGTAATTTTCCTTTCTGTGATATCTTTGTCTGGCTTTGGTATCAGGGTAATGCTAACCTCATATAATGAATTAGGAAAATTTGCTCCTCTTTATGTTCTGGAAACGATTGAAAAGAACTGGCGTTAATTCTTATTTAAATGATTAATAGAGATCATCCACAAAGTAATCTGGTCTAATTTTTTTCCATTATGGAGAGGCTATTTACTAATTAGTCAATATTTTTGCATGTTATAGGTCTTGTCTTAGTTCATTTAAGCTGTTATTGCAAAAATAACATAGACTGAATGACTTAAACATATATATATATATATGTATACATATTCTCACACTTCTGGAATCTAGGAATTCAAAGATTAGAGGTGTCCACAGATACATTGTTTGTTGGGGGCCCACTTCTTATTTGATATTCAGCAATCTTCTTGCTGTATTGTCATGGAGCAAAGGGCAAAAAAGATCCCTAGGATTTCTAATAAGGGTACTAATAATATTCATGAGGGTTCCACCCTAATACCTAATTACCTCCCAAAAGATCCACTACCTAGTACCATCTAATCAAATAAAATCTCAACATATAAATTGGAGTGAGGGGGCAAGAGCATCCAGTATATAGTAAATCTGTTGCAGTTTCTTATTTCTTCTTTAGTCAATTTTGGTAGTTTGTATTTTTGGAGGGATTTTTTAGTTTCATCTTTATTTGTTGGTGTAAATTTTTAATAATATTCTCTTATCCGTTTTATTTATATAAAGTTGGTACTACAAGTTCCATTTTAATTTATAATGTAGCAATTTCAGTCTTCTCTTTTTAGTACTTGAAATAGCTAAATATTTGTCATTTTTAGTTCTTTTCAAAGAATCAGTTTTTTGTTCTGCTAATTTCCTCTAATTTTTGCCATTTCAGTTATCTCTACTATAATCTTCATTATTTCCTTCTTCCATTATATGTGTATCTGCTTTGCCCTCTTTTCTTAGTTCCTTAAAGTTTCACTTACTTATTTGGACTTTATTGATCTAATTTTTATTTGTTTTTTAATATAAATCATTTACACCTATGAATTTTACTCTAAACATGGTTTTCACTCTATCTCATTGTTGTGGTGTGTTTAGGGTTTTGTTTTCAGTTGTGTTAAAGTGCTTTCTATTTTTATTGAACTATAATTGATATATTTAACACTTTATAATTTTAATGTATGCAGTATAATTATTTGACATATATATTTTGGAATGATTACCACAATAAGCTCAGTTAATATCTATCATCTCATATAGATACAAAACATGAAGAAAAACATATTTTATTTGTGAAGAGAACTCAAGATATACTGAATAAATTTCAATTATATGATAATGTTTTGTTAAGTACAATCATCATATACAACATTAAATTTCCAGTTTTTGTTTATCTTATAGATGGAAGTTTGTACCTTTTGATCATCTTCATCAATTTTTCTTTTCCCAACCCTGCCTCTCAACAGCAAAAATATTTTTATCCGCAAGCTTATGTTTTATTTGCTTTGTAGATTCCAACTATTAGTGAAATCATACAGTATTTCTGTTACTCTGATTTATTTCTCTTAGCAAACGCCCTCAAGGTTCATCGATGTTGCAAAATGGGCAGGATTTCTTTCGCCTTTATCGTTGAATAATATTCCAAAGTATTTTTTAACCTTCCTTGTGAATTCTTCTTTGAATCACTGGTTGCTCGAGTGTTTTGTTTACTACATACGTATCTGAATTTTTGAAGTTTCTTTGTTATTTATTTTTACTTTCATTCCATTGTGCTTGACAAATACACTTTTTATGATTTCAATCTTTTTAATTTATTCAGATTCCTTTGTGACTTAATATTTGGTGTATATGGAGAATTGTTTCATGTGCACGTAAGCAAAATATGCATTCTGATATTGTTAGGTGGTGTGTTCTGTTTATGTCTGTTAAGTAAAGTTGATTTATACGTTGTTAAATTCTCCATTTCTCCTGAAATCAACATATTTGCAAGGAAAGACATAGAAGGAACATGATATCCAATTTCCAACATATGAAGGGGGAACATGTAGCAAAGACTTCTTTTATTTTGCTTATTACATGAGACAAAAATCAAAAAACTTATCAATTTTTTTAAATTTTTATTCCTTTATTTTGTTTTTTAATTTATTATTTCTTTTGTTCAATTGCTGTATTCATGTTAAGATATTGAAATTACATGTCAGTATTTTACACCACACTCACCAGAATTTTCCAGGGTCCCTAATCACCACTTTTTCTCGTCTTCCTCTCCCCGCTCCCTCCCATAATCACAGACTTGTGTTCTGCTACTTTTATCAGAATTTGTATGTTCGGTTGTTTCATTTCATTATATTCCACATACGAATGAAACAATTATATATTTCTCTTTGTCCTTCTGACTTATATCACTCAGTGTGATCCCTTCCAGTTCCAGATTGCTTCAAATGACACAATTTCATCTTGTTAAATAGCAGTATAAAATTCCATTGAGTATATGTACCATAGCTTTATCCAGTCATCTGTTGATGAGCATTTGGTTTGCTTCCAAATCTTGACTATTGTTAACTGCGCTTCTATAAATACTGGGGTGCAGATTTTTTCTGATTAGAGATTTTTTATTCTTTAGATATATGCTCAGGAGTAAGATTGCCTGGTCAAATGGTAGATCCATCTTTATTTGTTGAGGTATCTTCATACTGTTTTCCAAAGAGGTTGCACAAATTTATATTCCCACCAACAGTGTAGAAGGGTTCCTTTTTCTCCACACCCTCTCCAACAACTGCTATTTCCAGTCTTTTTAATATAGACCATTCTCACTGGTATAAGTTGGTAACTCATTTTAGTGTTTTTTGCATTTCTCTGATGATGAGTGATGTAGATAATTTTTCAGGTGTCTATAGACCTGTGTATCTTTTTTAGATAGGAGTCTGTTAAGTTATTTGTCCATTTCTGAGTGGGTCATTTGCTTTTATATTGTTGAGGTGTATGAACTCTTTGTATATTTTGGAGAGTGAGCTCTTATCTGATACATGTATTAATATCTTCTTCAATTTGGTTTGTTTTTCAGTTTTAGAGGTGGTTAATTTTGCTGTGCAGAAGCTTTTCAGTTTGATATAGAACCAATTGTTTAGTATTTGTTTTCTATTTCTATTGCTATTCCTGCCTCAAAGACATCTTGGAGTTTGAAGACATAGAGTGTTTATCCCACATTTTCATCTAAGTATTTTATTGTTTGGGGTCTTATTTCCAGGTCTCTGATCCATTTTGAATTAACATTTTTTGTATGGTGACAATTAGTAATCTAATTTCCTTTTTATTTATTTATTTATTTTTGCAGATGTTTTTCCCAATTTTCCCAGCATCACTTGTTGAATAGACTCTTTCCTTCATTGTATGCTCCTGGGACCTTTGTCATAGATTAACTGTACCTATAGGTGTGGCATTATTTCTTGACTCTCCATTTGATTCCACTGATAGGTGGGTCTATTTTTGTTCCAGTGCCATTCAGTTTTTATGATGATAACTTTGTAGTTCAGTTTGAAGTCAGGGAGTGTGATTCTTATGCTGTTCTTTTCTTCTCTTGGGATAGTTTTGTCTATTCGAGATCTTTTTTGTGGTTTTATATAACCCTCATTATAATTTGCTGCATTTCTTTGAAAAATGTCCCTGGGATTTTGATGGGAATTAAATTAAACTTACATTTTGCTTTGGGTAGAATGCCATTTTAACTATGTTGATTCTTCAAATCCATGAACATGGAATGTTGTTCCATCTCTTTATGTCTTCTATATTTTTGTCGAAGTCCTGTAGTTTGCATTGTAGGAGGTCATTCACCAACTTTGTTAAGTTTATTGTCAGTTATTTGATCTTTCTTGGTACTATTGTGAATGGAATTTCTTAACTTCTTTTGCCTCTGTGTCTTTGTTTGCATATAGGAAGCCACTGATTTTTGTGTTGATTTTATATCTTGCCACTTTGCTTTATTTGTTTATTGTTTCTAGCAGATTTTTCATGGAGTCTTTAGGATTTTCTAGATATAGTAGTATCATGTCATCGGCAACTAATAATAGTTTTATTTCTTCTTTTCATATTTGGATTCATTTAATGTCCATTTCTATCCTTTTTACTCTGGCCAAGACTTCCAGAACTATGCTGAAGAGCAATGGTGATAGTGGATAACCTTGCTTTTTTATGGATCTTAGTAATATGGCTCTCAGTTTTTATCATTAATTATGATGTTGGCTGCTGGTATGTCACATATTGCTTTTATTATGATGAAATATGTGTCTTTTATTCCTATTCAAGTGAAGATTTTTTAATCATGAATGAATTTTGAAACTTGACAAATATACTTTTTGAATCTATTAAGATGATATGTTTGCTTTTTAATTTTAATCTTGATGATGAAAACTCAGTTACATTACTGAGTTGTGTACATTGAGCCATTCTTGAATCTCTGTAATAAATCCCACTGGATCCTGATATATAATTTTTTGATGTGCTATTGAATTCTATTTGCCAGGATTTTATTGAGTTTTTTACTTCTATATTCATCAGTGATATGATCTGTAGTTTTCTTTTTTAGTGGCGCTTTTGTTTAATTTTGGATTCAGGGTAATATTGACTTCATAGAATGTTTTGGGGAATTTACCCTACACTTGAACTTTGTAGAGAATTTAAAAATAATGGGGATTACCTCTTCTTTAATGCTTAGTAGAATTCACTCACTAGTGAAGCCACTTGGACTCGGGATCTTGATTTAGAGATTTTTTTAAATTACTGCTTCAATTTCTGCACTTGTGATGGATTTGTTTAAGTTGTCTGTGTGCTCCTGGTTCAGTTTAGGAGGTCGTAGTATTTTAAAGACTTGTCCATTTCTTCCTGATTGAAAAATTTGTTAGCATATAAATGTTCATGAATCTCTCATGACACTGCATTTCTGTGATATCATTTGTAATCTCAACTCTTATTTCTGATTTTTGTTATTTAGCTTTTCTTTCTTTTTTCTTAGTGAGTCTCATTATGGGTGTTTCAATTTTGCTTATTTTTCTAAGGAACCCACTCATGGATTCGTTGATGAATTGGATGATCTTTTTGTTTTCAATTTCATTTATTTATGCTCTAATTTTTATTTTTTCCTTTTCTTCTGATTTTGGTCCTGATTGTTATTCCTTCTTAGTTCCCTTAAGTATATGGTTAAATATTTATTTTGGGTTCTCTATTGGTTTTTGATGTGTGCTTACATGTCTATAAACTTTTATCTCAAAATTGCTTTGCCAGATCCCATATATTCTGGTAATTCATCTCCAAATTTTCATTTGTTTCCAGATAAATCTTAATTTCATCTTTAATTTGATCAATGATCCAGGAATTGTCTAAATGCTTCATCTTCAGTCTATACATGTTTGTGGTTATCGGTTTTGTTTTTTTGGTTCATTTCTAATTTTGCTTCCTTGTGATAAGACAAGATGTTTTTTATAAGTTCAATCTTGCTAAATTTGCCGAGACTTGTTTTGTGTCCCATAATGTGAAAGATGGGGGTCTATCTCTGAGACTGTTTCATGAGCATTTGAGAAGAATGTATTTTCTTTTGGTTGAGGTAGAATACCCTGTAATGTCTGTTAGGTTCATATGATCTATTGTTTCAAATAGGGCCTTTATTTCTTTGTTGATTTTCTTCCTGGATGATGTATGTATTGATGTTAGTGGAGTGTTAACGTCTTCTGCCAATGTCTGCCTTTAGCTCTGTCATTATTTGTTTTATATATTTAGATGGCCCTTTATTGGGTACATATATGTTGATAATAGTTATTTTTTCTTGGTGGATTACTCCTTTGACCATAAGGTAGTGTCTATGCTTGCCTTGCTTTACCATTTTTAGTGGGAAGTTAGTCTTGTCTTATATTAGCATTGCATTTTCTGATTTCCTTTTATTATTGTTTCTTTGATATATTTTTCATAGTTCTTCAGGGATCTTCAACCAATATTTTTCTTTGGATCTGATGAGTTTCTTATATGCATAATATTGATTGGTCCTGTTTTTAAATCCATCTGTATACTCTATATCTTTTGATTGGTGAATTGAATCCATTCATGTTTAGGGTGATTACTGAAATGCAGGTCTTGATTATTGCCATTTGTGACATGGTTCTCTGTTGATTTTCTTTGCTTGTTGCTTCATTTCCTGATTAAGTTTTCTTTTCCCTTTGGATGTTATTCAGTATCTATTTTGTTAGCTTTGTCTATTTCTAACCTATTTATCACTTTAGTATTGGATTTTGTGAGTGTCCCATGGATTGTCTCTAACTGTACTGCTCTTGAGCATCTTCTATAAGCTGATATCATATATATTTATATATTTGTATAACATACCAGCTTTTTTTTCCTCTTTAGTGTTTTTTGTTCTCTCCTATTTGTCTTATCTTGTTTCTGCTTTTGCTTTCTTGATTATCACCATTTTTGAGGCTTATAGAATCTTTGTTTTCATTTTCTTTGTTGTAGTGCTTCTTTCAATATTTATTGAATGGTAGGCTTGGTGATAGAAAAATCCGTTAATATTTGTCATTGAAGACATTAATTTCTCCATCATATTTAAATGATAATTTTCTGGGTAGAATATTATTGGCTGGTAGTTTTTGTCTTTTATTACTTTGAAATTATCATTCAGTAGACTTCATCTCCTGTAGGGCTTCTGTTCAGAAATCTGATGATAGTCTGATGAGTGCTACTTTGTAGGCTATATTTTTGTTTTCTCTAGAAGCCTTGAGTAGTAATTTTTGTCATTGACTTTTGATAGTTTTATTATATGTCTAAGAGTAGATCTATTTACATTTAGAAATTGTGATGTTCTGTCTGCTTCTTGAACCTCCGTGGTTAGTTTTTTAAGACAGATGTGGGAAATTCTCTATTACTTCTTTGAATACATTTTTCTGTTTCTTTCTATCTCTCCTTCTGGGACACCTATTGATCTTATGTTTTGTCTTCTCAAATATTTATCATAGGGTTTCTTTATTTTTCCTCAATCTTTCTCTCCCCCTTCTCCTCTTCTGCGTGGGTGGTCTCTGTTATCTTGTCTTCAATTACTGATATTTGTTCCTCCACAAGACTGAATCACTTTATGGAGATTTTGATGTTTGTCTTGAATTCATTGACCGTATCTTTCATTTCTACCATTTCTGCTACTTTCTTCATAGCTTCATTTTATTTGGTGACATTTTCCCTTTGGTCTGTCACTTCTTTTCTGCATTTTGGGTAGTTGTGTGTTCTTCCTTATCCCCTTCAGCTTTTTTGTAACTATTTTTTGAAATTTTTATCTGTTAGGTTTTCCCAATCCATATCGATGGAATTATCCGAGGAGCTCCTGGCATCTTCCTCTTTTGGGGTCATTTGTGTTTTGTTTGATGTCTGGTTTTGCCATGGCTTTCTTTGCTGGCTTGAATTAAGCACTGTAGCTTTCCTTTCTTTTTGTTTCAGATTTCTTCCTACATTGGGCTGGGACAGTGCTTATGGTTTTCTCTCTTAGGAAGGGCACATGGGGTGCACTTTCCTCTCCTTGAGTAGTATGCAGGGGCATGCTTTCTCTTTTCAGGGGTGGAGATGTGCACACGCGTGCAGTCCCCAGGCTGGGCATGGGGTGCACCCATGTAGCTTTTACTCTTGGGGCTGGGTGAGAGTAGATATGTGCATGTGGATACTTGTCCACAAGCAGAGATCAGTGCACAGCAGTCCCACTGCTCATGCAGGGCATTGGGTACATACATGAGGTTTCTGCCCCTGGAGCCAGGTGTGGGTTGCATGAGTGTGGTTACCTCTGCTGTCTGGTGCAGTGTGCTCAGTTACCTCTCCTCAGGCAGACACAGGAATGGGGCATGCTTGGTTTCCATTCTGCCTCCCTGTTGCCTCACCAAGTCTGGGCTACCATCCTGTCCTGCCTTCCCCAAGCTGCCTCTTCTCTGATGTGGGCTTTTTCTTGTTAGTCAGATGTGTAGGAGTCTGCAGGTTCTGTTCAGAGGGAGTTGATTTATAAGTGTAGATTCAATTTATTTCTTAGAGGAGGTGAATCTGTGAAGGTGAATCTTATATAACAATCTTGAACTGGAAACACAAGCTTGCAATTTCTTATTAATATTTCTTGCTCTGTTATTGAAAGGTAGTATAAAAATCTCCAACTGTTATTGTAAAAAGGTCATTTCTTATGTGAATTCTGTCAATGCTTGCTTTATATATCTTGGGTCTCTGGTTTTGTTTTCTGGGTTTTTTGTATAGAGAGAATTATAATTATTACATGTTCTTGATTGTCTTATATAAGAAGAATATATAATGTCCTTATTTTTCTCCATTAGCAGTTTTTAACCTAAGCCTTTTTTATTTTTCCTGATATTAGTATAGTTACCACGGCTCTCATTTGGTTACAATTTGCAGAAAATTTATTTTTCATTTTTTTCTTTAAACTCATTTATACTTTTAGATCTAAAATTATTCCCATAGGTTACATATAGTTGGATCATGAACTTTAAATTCATTCATCTAATTTCTATTTTATTACAGATCACTTTTAAATGACTTCCCTGTCTATTTATATTTACCATCTTTTTTGAAGGTGGAAGAATTGATACACTTATGAAGCCTCAAAAGAAGGAAAGAAGGAAAGAAGATGAGAAGGAACTATTGTTTTATTCAGTTTTTGGGGGGCTGGCCCTCGATCTTAAGCATCTTAACAAGGAAAAGTTATGGAAAATATCAGAAAGATAAGAAAATCCAAGATGCTATCTCAGAAGGAATGCTGCTTGGGCACTGGGACTCAAGGTCTGGAGCCACACTGGTGATATAGAGCTTATTCTCAGGGATTAAAGGACTTACTCCAAAATACGCTGACCTAGCACTTGGAAACTGTACCTGAGAGCAGTGTACATAAATCTTGGTGTAAGAAACAGAGAGTCTTCCCTTTGGGGAAAATAGGATCCTATGGATCAGAGGATGCAGGACAGAGAGCAAGGGAAAGCAATAGATGAATTGTGCATTGACCTAACTGATGTATTTTCATTTGTGCATCAAAGATTTCAACAGTAGCAGTAAGAAAGAGAATAATAGCTTCCTTATGAACACAGATTTTGCTGGGCATCTCCCTTAGGATATCTTTTGTCTGTGTGGTACCTGGGATAGTAGAAATCATATTGGAATAGGGTCAGAGAGTTAAATTCTTTGCCTCTCCACTATCAGAGGCATTTGCTGCATGAGACAGTTTGTTCTCAATGTTATCATTCTCCTGGGTCTAAGATAAGTACTCACCAAGGATAGTGACAGGCAGACAGAACATGCAAACCAAGCACAGGTAACTGAGCACTTTCACTCAAAGCTCAGGATTATCAAAAAAAGAGTCTCCAATGGTTCATAAATCAGCTGTTCCCTCTACCACCTGGGGTCACTGCTGAACCCCCCTAGTCTGCTTACAGTCTAAAATCCCCAGGCTCTGGCAGAAGAGCTTCTACTACTAGGTTTATAGTTTATAATTGAAAAATCCTAATATCTAGACAGAGAAATCTATTTTAATATATAGAATTACACATAGAGTATCAGACAAAATTAAGAGACATAAATTTATTCTGTTATGGATATAAACAAATCTCTAGGGAAAAATCCAAGTACAACAAAATCAAATAAACTATTTGAAGAAAATTGCAAAGCAACAGTCATAATGATTCTCACTGAAATTTGGAGAATAATGGATGAACAAAATAAAATCTTCAACAAACACAAAGACGCATAGGATCAATCAGTGATATAGAAGATAGTTTAGTAGGAAGCACTCAAATCACCCAACAAAAAGAATAGTTAATAAAAAGATACAAATAGATTATAATAGAATTATTGGATAACATCCAGAGGACCAACATTTACATCTGAGGGGTTTCAGGAAAAGAGAAAGGGACAGAAAATTATTTGAAGAAATGATAGATGAGAATGTTCCTAAACTGGGGGAGGAAGAGACATTCAGATTCAGGAAGCTCAATGAGTTTCAAGCAAAATAGATCCAAACAAATGCACATACAAGACACAATGTAATTAAAATGACAAAATTTCAAGATAAGAAGAGACTCAAAAACAGTTAGGGAAAAATGAGTCACATACAAGGGAAACCCCATAAAACTGAATTTTTCAGCAGACATTTTACAGGCTAGGAGGGAAAGGCATGATATATTGACAGTGCTGAAAGAAAAGGACATCCAACCAATAACACTCTACTCTGCTAGGTTATTATTTAGAATTAAAGAAACAGTAAAAATATTTCCAGACAAATAAGATTTAAAGGAATTCATTACCACTAAATCAACCTTGCAAGAAATACTAAAGGGATTTTAATAAAATGTGGGGTGTAGGGGAATAATAATATGGACTGTTAGAATGAGCTTGAGATTAACTTTCTATTTAAAATAGGCTATAAACAACACAACAATGAGATATATCACATCTGTGAGAATGACTATTATCCGAAAGACTGAAAACAAGTGTTGGTGAGACTGAGTAGAAAACATAAACTTTATCCACTGTTGGTGGGAGAATGAATTGGTTTAAGCATTATAGAAACTAATAGGGAGATTCCTCAAAAAATTATAACAAAAATTCCAAAAAATTCCATTACTTTTGGATATTTACCAAAAAACAGTAATTTGAAGATAGATATGCACCCCACTCTTATTGCAGCATTATTTACAATAACCAAGTAGTAACTTGAGTGCACATCAAGAGATGAGTGGATAAAAAAAGTTATTCAGTATTTCTCTTGAAGAATGGACCCTTGGTGCTACCTACTCCATCATTTTTACTTCACTTTTGATCTTTTACTCTTATTTTGTTTATTTTAAGAATAATTTTTTCTATGGAATTCTTTTTTAATTTATTCTGCTGGTTTCATTTATTTATAATATTATTTTCAGAATTCTTACCCCAGCAAGGTATATATCACACCACATTAACAGAGTTCTAGTGCCAGTTAGCGCTATCAATTTTACTTTTTCTCTTTCACAATCCCAATACCCCATTGGTAACCACAGTCTTGCACCAAAATTCTGAGTATTTTATATTGTTAGTTAGTTCATTTTTTTGTTTCTTTATGTTCCACCTATGAATGAAATCATCTGGTAGTTCTTTTCTGAGTTATTTTGCTTTGCATAATTATCTCAAATTCCATCCAAGTTGTTGCAAAATATGCAATTTCATCTTTTTTAAATAGCTGAGTAGAATTCCATTGAGTACCAATACGACATGTTCTTTGATAAGTCATCTATTGATAGGCATTCAGGTTGTTTCCATGTTTGGTTATTGTGAATTGTGTTACTATGAGCACATATCATTTCTAATTATTGTTTTCATATTCTTTGAATATATATCTATAAGTGGGATTGCTGGATCAAATGGCAATTCCATTTTTTGACAGAATCTCCGAACTGTTTTCCATAGAGGTTACACTAATTTGCATTTCCACGAACCGTGAAAGAGAGTTCTTTTTCTTCCACTCTTGTTTCTAGTCTTTTGATATAGGCCATTCTGAAAGATGTAAGGTGATTGTGGTTTTGATTAGCATTTTTCAGATGATGTGTGTTTGTATATTCCATGGTGGTCTATTCAGATATACTGTCCATTTTTGAATGGGTTTTTAGCTTTCAATTGTTATTGAGGTGTGTGTGCCCTTTATGTATTTTGAAGATCAACCCCTTGTCTGATGTATGAGGTTTAAATATCTTCTCTCATTCAAAGGTCCTTATCATTTTAGTAGTGAGTTCTTTCACTCTATAAAAGATTTTTTAGTTTGATATAGTTCCATTTGCTTAATGTTGCTTTTGTTTGCTTTGTCATTGGTGTCACTTCTCCCAAAGATCTCTCTAAAGTTGATATTGTAAAGCATATTATGTTTTTATTCTGTATATATTTTTAGAATTTTACTGCAGTTATTTTATTTTGCAAATTAAAATAAGCTCATATGGGTAGTTTTCCATATGTGAGGATTACTCATTCCTTAGATATAAGTCAATACAACCTGCCCTCCACCAAACCAAGTGTTCTACAACATTATCCAGTGAGCTTCATCACGACTTACCTGCACACCTGACTCATTCCCTCTTGGTAACCTCAGTTCTATTGCAAGTGTCCAAGAGTTGGTTTTGTTTCATCTGTTCCTTTGTTTTATCTATTCACATTCTACCTACCAGTGAGATCATCTGGTATCTATCTTTCTTCATTTGACTTATTTCACTTAGCATATTCACTCTTGATTCAAATGACAGGATTTCATCTCTTTGAAGGGCTGTGTAGTATTCTTATTTATTTATTTATCCACATCTTATTTATTCTTCTGACATTGGACAATTAGTTTTCTTTTCTTAACTATTATGAATAGGGCTGAAATAAACATGGGGCTGTATAAATCTCTGCAGATGGGTGTTTTTGTATCTTTTGGGTAGATATCCAGAAGCGGAATGATGGTATCAAATGGGATTGCCATCTTCAGTTTGTTGAGGAAACTCCAAACTGTTCTCCACAAAGGTTGTACCAATTTGCATTCCCACCAACAGTGCAGAAGTGTTTCTTTTTCTCCACATCCTCACCAGCATTTGCTGTTTCCAGATTTTGGATAAATAGGCACTCTCTCAGGTGTAAGGTGATATCTCATTTTTGTTTTAATTTTCATTTCCCTGAGAATCAGTGAGAAGGAGCATCTTTTCATGTACCTATTGATCATCTGTATATCCAATTCAGAAAAATGTCTCTCTGATTCCTCTCACAATGTTTTGATTGGATTGCCTGTTTTTCTGTGATTGAGTTTTATGAGTTCTTTGTATATTTTGGATATGAGACCCTTGTCAGAAATATGGAATGCAAATTTCTTCTTGTTAGTATTATTTTTATTTTGCTGATGTTTCTTTGCACTGCGAAGAAGTTTTTAAGTTTGATGCAATCCCAGTTGTTTACTTTTCTTTTTGTTTCCCATGAATCTGGAGTTAGTCCCCAAAGACCTTTGAAAGGCCAATGTTATGGAATGTCTTTCCTACGCTGTCTTCCAAGAATTTTATGGTTTATGATCTGAGAAGGAATCGGTATGATTACAAACTTTATAAATTTGTTGAGACATGTTTTGTGACCCAAATTATCATATATCCTTGAGAATGTTCCATGCACACTTGAGATGAAAGCGAACTCTATAGTCATTTGATGAAGTGCTTGGTATATATCTACTATACCTAATAGTATATAGTATTTATAGTCTAATATAGTATAATAATTGTTCCAAATGGTCTTTTAAATGTATTTCCCTGTTGATTTTCTGTCTGGTTGATCAGTTCATTATTGTAAATGGGTGTTGAAGTCTCTTACTACTGTTGTGTTGCTGTCAATGTCTCTTGTCAGTTCTAATAATAACTCTTTAATATATTTTGATGGTACTTTATTTGCTGCATGTGTTAATAAGTGCTATATCTTCTTACTGTATTGACCCCTTAATTATTATATAATGTCCACCTCTGTCTTTTGCTATGCTTTTTAGTTGGAAGTCTTTTTTATCCTATATAAGTATGCCCGTTCCTGCTGTTTTGTGATTCTCACTGAACTGTAGGATTTTCACCCAACCATTAATTTTGAGACTCTGTTTATCTTTTGTAAGAAGATGAGTTTCCTGAATGCAGCAGAAGGTTGAATTATGCTCTTTAATCCATTTGACCACTTTTTGTCATTTGTGATTTCTATCTATTAATTATTAGTGATTTTTATATGTAGTGGTTTATTGTCATTTTGTAATTTTACTTGTGTGTGTTGTTACCGATAGTGCCTTTGTCATTCTCTTTCTCCACTTTGGTGAGTTGGGTGTAGTTATGTTTTGACTGATTTCCCCTTTTTGTTTTCTTCTTTGCTTTTTCCAAGGAAATATATTTTGAGGTTACCCGGAGGTTAGTTTTAAGAATTCCGTTTATTTTCTACTTTTATTTGAAAATAGATTAGTCTTACACTCATTTTAACTATCCACATTTTTATTCTACTCTCCTCTTCCCCACCTTTCATATTTTGCTGTCTTACTGTTTTTAATAGGGTTTCCTTATACTTTATCAAGCATCATTTAGTATTTTTTGTAGAACGGTTTTGTGGTGATGGATTTATTTATTTTTTGCTTTTCTGAAACACTTTTTTAAAAATCATTCCTTTAGTTCTAAATGTAATCTCATCAGTTTAGTATCCTAGGTTGAAAATCTTTTTCTTTTAGCACTTTTTAATATATTGTGTCATTCATTCCCTTCTGGTCCATAAAGATTAATTTGAGAAATCCACTGACAATATTATGGGTACCCCTGTGAATATGACTTGTTTTTCTTTAGTTGCTTTCAAGTGTCTTTATTTATCTTCCATTTTCAACATTGTGATGACAATGGCTCTAGGTGTTGGTCTGTTTAGTTTCTTTTGTTTGGAACTCTTTGAGCTTCTGGGTCTGGAGTCTTGCTTCATTCCTCAGGTTTGGGAAATTCTCAGTTATTATTTTGTCAAATACAATATCTGCCACCTTTTCTCCCCCTATCCTCTCCTTCTGGTAGTCCTATGATGCAAGTGTCATTCCTTTTGACATTATCCCATAGGTCTTTAATGTTATTTCATTTCTCTTCATTTTTTCTCTCTTTGCTGGTTTCCTCGTGTGAATTCCTCTGTCTTATCTTCTAGCTTATTTATTTTATGTTTGGCTTCATTCATCCTACTCTGAGTCCCTCTATTGAGTTCTTTCATCTAACTTTCCTGTTTTCATTTCTTTGATTTCTTGCTTCATTTCATCTCTCTGCTTTGTTGCTCTATTTTTATTCCTCTGTTGTTTTCTTGATTTCCATGAGCATCTATCACTCTTTCCATAATTCATCCTCAGGTAGTTTGCTTATGTCTTTTGTTAGATTTCCCCATTGGATTTTAATTAGATCCATTATTTCATGAATATGTCTCTCTGTCTTTGATCTGCTTGGTATTCTGTTTATGTTTTTGTCGAATATGTTTCCCTGCAGTGATAACCTCATGTAGGGTATTGACTTACACCAAATAAGCTTGGATCTTTGTTTTGAACCCTCAGAATTCTTGAATTTTGTGGCATCACCACTGGTTTTATTTGTTGAAGTTCTAAAATGAACACTGTGTTGGGACCAGAGAGATTAGCCTATGGGGTTGAAGTTTGTGTGGTGGATGCAGAACCTTCCCCCAGTGTCCCAGGTCTGAACAGTAATAACCATCTTGCCATTGGCTCACAGTTGGCCATCAAGCTGCAGTTGTACCTAAACCTATAGGGTGACACTAGTTGCTAACATTGAGGGTTTCTTCCTTCTGGGAGACTCTTTTTCCTTAATTCCCTGGGGTTAGATATCTAGTGCCTGGGTCCTGTGGCTCCCAGCAATATTTTGGTGGTAGGCATTGGGAGTGCAGGATTCCCCCAGTTGCTTTCCGTTTATTGTGGCCCCCAGTGTAATTTTCTCACAAGGGTGCCTGCTCTTACTACTGGAGTTCTAGTCCTCTTTCTGACCTGCAAAAAGACCATTTACACTGGTTCCACTTGGTGGGCTCTCTGCTCTTTTTGCAGGAACTCTCCCGGAGTCCCATTTCTTCCCACAGTTCCACCCACCCTGCCGAAGTCCAAATCCCCAATCCGCAGCATAGCTCTGAACCCTGAAGTTTTTGCCTACCCTTTCTGGTCCTGGTTGCTGCTGCCTCTCTGTAGCCTCTTGGCCCATTTTTCTCAGCATTTATGTCTGGAAAATAGGTGAATTCCTAGTTGCTCTCTGGGGAGGAGATGGGACTCATGCTTACCAAGTTGCCATCTTGATTCCATTCTTCATCTATATATTTTATGATTTCAGGTCTTACATGCAGTATTTAAATCCATTTTGAGTCATTTTTGTTTAGGATGCTTTTAACTCATTCTTTTAAACTATACCAACTACATTTTATCCTTTAGTGGAAGATAGTATGCTCTGAACATGAATTTGCAATAAGTCATTTAGAAAACCATGAGAACCTCAGCTTTCAGTCATAGTTATACTAATATAACTCAAGCAGAAGGCTGAGGTTCTCATATTGAATGAATTGTCTGCAATGTTTCAGTTCAGTCTAAAATTATGTTTATCATTCTCTTGGTAAATAACCTTACATATTCACACATATAGGCTATTCAGCCTAAACTCCTAAGTGAGGGGAAAAAAATTTTTGGTTGGGTCATCTAAGATAGGGTAGGCTAAGCTAGGCCTGCCCCTTAGGCTCGTATAGGCTGTATTAAAATAGGCTAATCAAAACCTTAGTGCAGGATATCTACAGTTCATTAGAAAATCCTTCATTTTTTCTGGGTGGCATTCTTTCTGTTCTTATTCTGATTACTCATATTACTCTCCTGATATCCTGTTTTAAATATATTTAAGTGTGAGCTAAAATATGTGTGGAGCAAATCAGTAATATATAATACTTTTTCCCACAAGTAGAAAGTAATTTGAAGGGATCTGTGTTAGAATAACTAAGTTATCCTAGGTATCCTCCTTTAAAATCAGCAGGTTACAAAAAATTAGGAAGCACTTTTGTCAAAATTTTATTGTGTCAATTTGATGAAGCAAAAAAATAAATAGAATTTATTAGAATCATCCTAGAGTGCATCACAGAATCTAAGCTATCACCCCAGCTCTGGGAACTTCAGAAACAGGACTGTGCCTTCCTTCAAATAATGCCTTGCCACTATAATGATGCAGTTGTCCACTTTTAGTTTTTCTTTGTATAAATTCAAATTATAACTTTACATGACAGAGAATATTATTGACTATGTATGGATTAGGTATATTTATTTTTAAACAAATCATCCATGATGGGAGAAATAAGAATAGCATCATCTAATACTTGTTATACATTGAGAGATATATTATAGATAATATATGCTATGGTTTGAATGTTTGTATGACTCCACCCCCATGCATTCATATGCTGAAAGCTTAATACACAATGTGATGGCATTAGAAGATGGGGTCTTTAAGAGGTGCTTAGGTCATGAAAGTAGAGCTCTCATTAACAGGGTTAGTATTTTACAAAAGACCCCAGACTTATCTAGCCCCGTTCCACAATGTGAGGACATAGTGAGAATTCAGTAGTAAGCAAACTGAATGAGGGCCTTCACCAGAATTCAATCATACTAACACATTGATCTTGAATTTCCCATTCTCCAGAACTGTAAGAATTAAATATCTATTGTTTATAAGCTACCAATTTGTGTTATGCTTTTTAGCAGCCTGGCTAGAGAAAGACAATATATCCAGATATATTAAGGTCTTAAATGATTGAAGGATAACAGGCTTGGCAAGCCTTAGAATAAACTAAAATAGGCTATTCTTGTAGGCTAGGATAGGCTAGTGTAGACCACTTAGCTAGGCTATTCAGCCTAAACTCCTAAGCAAGGGGAGGAAAGAATTTTTGGTTAGGTCATCTAAGATAGGGTAGGCTAAGCTAGGCCTGCCCCTTAGGCTCGCATAGGCTATATTAAAATAGGCTAATCAAAATCTTAGTCTAAGCTATTGTAGGGTAGGTTAGGCTAGGCTATACTCTTAATGTTAGTTTAGTGTACACTCCTAGGCTAGAATAGGCAAGAACCTCAGGATAAGCTAGATGTCTACTGTTATTTCAGCATAGGCCAGGATAGGCTAGACTCCTTTATAGGTATGGCTATCCTCATAGGATAGGTGAGGTTAGGGTAAGCAGAACTCTCAAGAAATGCTAAGAGATCACCAAAATCTCAGATCAACTAGTCTAGTGTTTTTGTCTAGGTTATGCTAGATTCACAGCAAAAACCTACCATGATATAATAGGCTAGCCTCCTAGGCTGTTAGGCCAGCACATTAGGCTCTGCTCAGATAGACTAACCCAGTGTAGGAATGACTTTTGATGCAGGCTAGTGTAGTATAAGGCAAGGTTGGGCTATCTCCTAGGCTACTCTAGACTATGCAGCTTCTTGAAATAGCTGTACTACTATGCTAGGTAAAATAGGTTAGCCTCCTAGGCTAGGCTGACCTTCTAACTTAGGCTAGGCTAATGTAGGCAAGACTAATCACCTAGCCTGGGCTAAGGTGGTCTAGGGTAGACTAGACTATAACAGACCTCTACTTTAGGTGCAATTAGGGTAATGTAACAGGGTTAGAGAGGATAAGCTAGTCTTTTGTAGAGGTTATTGGCTAAACTCCTAGGCTTGTCAACTATGTCCTTTGGAGTATAGGCTATATTAAAATGTTATACTTCTAAGCTAAGACTTGATTTTGCTCTCCTTCTAGTAATAGCTTGGGGTTGGCTATGGTAGCATCCTTACCTAGGGAAGGTTAAGTTAAATTAGACTGGTATGCTACATTAACTTCCTAGTCTTGGCTATCATAGGCTAACCTCCTATGCTAGGTTATATTATTGTAATAACCTAGCTTGGCTAGCACAAGCTATGCTAGCCTCCTAAGCTAGGCTAATTTGGTCTCCTAGTCAAGGTTAGGTTATCTTAGGGTAGGGTGCTATGCTATGTTATGCTAGTCCAGTCTAGAGTGCTATGATGCTTTATGCTATGCTAGTTGCCTAGGCTAGTCTAGGATATAATAGCCTTTCATGCTACTTTAGTCTATCCTGTTACAGTAGCTTAAGTAGGCTACCCTCCCTAGGATTTCCTATGCTAGTATAACATCCTAGGTTAGGCTATGGTAGACTAGCCTACAAAGTGAGGCTAGGTTTCCCTAGCTGATACAAGGCTAGCCTCCTAGAAAAGCTATACTGTTTAGACTCCTAGGTAAGGCTAGCTCTGTCTCCTTGGATAGGCTACAGTAGTCTAGCTGACCCAATACACTAGGATAGGCATGATGAAATTAGGTTAAGCTAGTTATGAGGCAAGGCTATGCTAAGAATATTTTGCTCTGATGCTAGGCTATGTTATGACAGCCAATGCTACACTCCTGGCTAGATAAGTCCTGGTGAAACTGCTAAGCTAGGCTAGCCTCATTGGCTATGCTAGGAAAGTCTAGGCTAGCAACATAGGATAGGACAGCTGAGGCAAGTTATTTTATGTATTTATTTTATATTTTATGTTTCATCTAGACTATTAGGGCATGATAAGATAGGCTTAACTATTAAGTTAAACTAGGCCAGGCTAAGCTCCTAGGATAGGATAAGCCATGTTTCTATGGTAGGCTCCTATACAATGATAGGTTAGTCTTGAAAGAACAGGCTACATACATATGGTGTGCCCTGGAGCAGTAGTGATTAGGTGGGTGACAGATATATCCTAAGATCCAGAGTTTGCATTCTGGGACCCACAGAAAACCACCAAGGTGAGTAACTAAATACAACAGATGGGGTAATTCTTCCTCCCATATTCCTTTATGACTATCTCTGCTAATCTTCATTCTTTCCTGTCTGTTTTCTTAAAAAAAATAAGGATAAACTAGAGTAGGCTAGTGTGCAAAACTAAATTAGGCTAGCATAGATTAGCATTTTGGCCAGTCTAAACTAGAGTACACTAGGTGAGGCCAGAATAGATTGAGAGGGTAGGCTTTAAGTCTAGACTAGGATAGCTTTCTGAATAATTTACTGGGATATTCTTGGATATGCTAATTTCTAGGAGAGACTAAGCTGCTTCCTACTAGGCTAGGCTCCCAGCATAGGATAAGGTAGGCTACTAGGAAAGACAAGGCTAGCTTACAATTTCTGGGAATGGCTACACTAAGCTGGACTCCCGGGAAAAGTTTTGAAAGAGTAACTCCCTAGGCTAGATTAGGCTAGGATACTCCCATAGGCTAGTAAACTAGGCAAGGCTAGGCTAGGTTAACCTCCTAAGCTAAACATAAAATGAATTTTATTAGCTAGCCTCCTAAAATGTATGTTAAGCTTGGGTTCTGATACAGGTTAAGAAAGGAGGCTCCTAGGTTAGACTACACTAGACTCCTATCTAGGATACCTGCTGGATAAGCTGGCCAAATTGCATCAGCATACTGGGTGAGGCGCCACTAGACTTCTACACCTAATCAAAGTTGACAGAATAGCCTCCAGACTACGCTAGTCTTGGCAAGGCTATCATCCTAGGTTACTAGAAGCTAAGTGAGGCTAGAGTAGGCTACACTGATGCCTAGGCTAGTATCTTAGGCTAGGTTAGTGAAGTCTAAATTAGATTACTAGGCCAGTCTAGACTCCTAGGCTCAAGCTAAGCTAGACTAAGCTAGATTCCTTGGCTAAATTAAGATATACTGCCCTGCTAGAATAGTCTAGGCTAAGCTAGCAGTCTAGGATAGGTTAGCCTTGGGATAAGCTAGGCTAGCATTCAATGCCAGTATAAACTAAACAATGTTAAGGCTAGCCACGTAACCTAGGCTAGGTTAGCATCCTTGGTTAAGGTAGGCTAACCTAGCATATTCAGCTAGGCTATAGTTGGATAAACCAGACTAGGGTAGCCTCCTAGGATAATCTCAGTTAGGTTATCCTCCTGGATAGCCTAGACTCCTTTGCTAAAATAGGTTACAGTTCAAACTAGGCTGGGTGGGCTCCTAGGTTATGCTCAGTGAGTAGAAACTGTACACTAGGATAAGACAACCGTCTAACCTGTGGTAGGTTAGGAAGGCCCCTAGGCTAAGCTAAGATGGTCTAGGCTTCAAGTCTTCTCTAGACTCAGTCAGACTTAATTAGGCTACACTCATGGCTAGGCAAGGTCTGGATTCACTGAGCTGGGCTATGCTAGTATCATTGACAAAATGAGGTTAGATTAAACTAGCATTCTATGATACATTAAACTAGGCTTTACTTCAAGGCTAGGGTAGGTTGGTTTAGTATTTCTGCTAGGCTAACCTCTTGGGTAGTGTCCTAGGTTAGTCTAGGCTAGACTAAACTAGATCCCTAGGTTAAGCTATACTATGCTAGATGACTAGGGAAAACTAAATTGGGATAGGGTAGTCTAGCATTTATAGACTAGGCTTCAGGTATAGGATAGGCTTGCCTACACTAGCCTCCATGGCTTGATTATGATAAGGTAGCCTCTTAGGTTTAGGCTAGTGTCCTTAATTAATTATGCAATGCAAGCTTAAGATAGCCTTCAGGATTTGGTTTAGTTTAGTGCTGAGGCCAAGTTATGTAATCCTTAAAAGCTATACCAGGTAAGGCTAAAATTACAGGCTACCTTAAAGCATATAGGCTGTCCTCCTAGGTTAGGCTAGAATAAGCAAGGCTAGGCTATTTGTACATGGCAACATTTTATTTTCTCAATTTTCATGATCTTTAAATCATTTTTTTCTTCCAACCAACTTTTCTCAATATTACCCTCATACTTTCTTCACTTGTCCTAACTCACCTTTTCCTAACTTTCCCCTCTCCCACCTTCTTACCCTTTTTCTCCTTACCTTTTCATTACAAGGCTCCATGTTACCCAGAAGGAGGGTCCTAAGAAAATGACCTACCTATCAGCATGGCTGTGGAACAAAATCCATGACAGAACATGCATATAGGATAGAGAGGACAGCTGGGTGTCCCCATGAGAAGTACTCATGTAAGCATTTTTTTGGAATTTTAAACCTAAACAAAGGAAACGCATCTCCAAAATTATATAAACAGCAATTACTTGGACATATAGAAAGACTTGAATCTGAACACAAATGATACAATTCACATAAAAATTCACACATAATTGCCAACATAAAATTTCAAATACTAAATTGTAAGAATTATAACTCAAACATTACAACATCTATATAATCTTGATTTTGCTGATGAGTTTTAAAATAGAAATCAAGAGTCAATTCCAATTTCTTTTTTAAGGAAATGTGCAAGTAGGAACGAAGCCAAGCAGGCAAGCAGGCAAAGAAAGGAGAAAGAAGTCCTTTATTTTTCTTGTTCACAATGGTTGTTCCCTGAACCCAGATCTTGAACCTGGGACCTCAGGATATACATGGGACTGCTCACAGACATACTAGACTGCCAGGTCAGTAGGAGGCACACTCCAATTTCTTAATTTAATGTAACATGTACTTCTATAAAATTAAAAATTTCCACTTTGCGAATACCTTAAAAAAAAAAAAAAGCTACAACTTGGAAAACATAATGACAAAATATATATCTGATAAAGGATATATTAAAGATGACTAAAACAAACATCATTAGAAATTAATATAAATCTGAACAGATGCCCAATAAAAACATACTGATAGCAAACAGGCAAATAAAATATGGGATCATAGCATTAGGGTAGGACTAATTAAAACATCAGATATCAGTGCATACCTATCACAAAGAAAAAGATCAGTTGCTTTACAGTAAGGTCACAGAAATTTCCCTACATTGTTTGTGGAATACTCATTGAACAACTTTAGAAGACACTTTGGGCTTCCTATAAAAATAAAGTCTAGTGTGAGAATCTGACAATCATGCCTCTAGTATTTAGAACACTGCTTTAAAAAATGAAGTACAGCCATCCTAGTCACAATGGCTAAAATCTGGAATAAATAAGAATGTCCTTCAATACATGAGTGCTTAAGTATATACTTAAGTACATGTAAAGGAGAATTCCATACCAAAAGTGCCTTTATCCTAAGGATACCTTTGGACAGATTAATTTTGTACAACAGCAAAGGATACATTCTGAAAAATCAAGTAAAACGTATCCATTTGTAAAAGAAATTAGCATTTGTTTGGAAACCTCCCACTCGCTCATTATACCAGGGACAAGGAGATGACTTAATAGCAAAAAACTTTCAGTGGAAAAATGTCTAGACTTAAATCTTCATAAGTGTCATTCTTTTATTATGCTGAATTCTGACCTCTCATTACTGACTTTCTCATATCCCAATATTCTTTTAGCTAAACATGGTGTTTAGGTTAATAACTTGGGATATTTGAAATAATTATTCTATCTGGGTATCCTTCATGTCACAGAAGACCTACATTCAATAGTCGACCCTGTCTAGACAAGCCAGCATAGAGAGATACTACTCCAGATGGCATAGCACAACCTATGAGAGTACCCTACCCTAATTTATCCTAGCCTAATCACCTAGATTAGGCCAAAGTAGGAAATCTGAGATTACCCTAAAAACCAAGAACAAGGCCAGGATGATTACAAAAATGAAATTGTATCCCAGCAATGAGGGAAAAAATAAAATGAATTCATATGGGCAAGAAAAATATGAAACCATAATCAGAAACAAAATCATAGCATCACATGTACATAAAAATAGCAAAATGAACAATAAGTAAGGATTAAATATACTAATTCAACAAAGGTGGAAGACTACATACTCAAACATCTGTTTCATCTATATATACTAACAATGAATAAATTAGAAATTTATCAATTATTTTTTAAATAATATCAACATTAACAAAATATTAGAATGAATTAATTTCTAATGTGCAATACATGTGCTTAAACATTTAAAAACAATAATGAGAAATAGAAAAAAATCTAATTGAGAAAATACAGCAAGGTAAACATTTGTAAGACTTAATATAGTTAAGAATTTAACAGTAAAGCAATCTGGCAGATTCTGCACGGTTCCAATGTAAATTCTCAAAAGAATTTGGGGAAAATGTGAAGACTCATCCCAATAATTATATGGACTTTCAAGGAAAGCTTAATAAATTAAAGAACCTGTGAGGTTCACATTCTTAATTTCAAACAGTACAGATCAACAGCAAATAAAATATAAAACTAGGATAATGACAAACATGTTAATCATTCAAATTAAATTCAAAGTCCAGAAATGAAACCATCCATCTATGGTAAATGTCCTCACAAAGGTAAAGTAGTTAATACAATAGAATTTTATCATCTAAACAATTTCGCATTCTGCATAATCATAATAAAAATAACATTAAGCATTTAAATAAAATGATCATACAGAAAAAGACACAGGTTAAAGACATCTGTGTATGAATACTTAGAAGCAAAACTGTCATGATGATTGAAAAAATCTGGTTGAAAATAGAATTTTTGCACAGTTGAGGCTGATGGTGAGTGTGAAATTAGGCCTGTGAATTGAATAATAATGTGGAAAACATGATTTGTCAAATTTAGAATGTGGAAAATAAGATTTCCTCATTAGGGGCAATGTAGTGATTTTCATGGTAAAGCATACAAATGTCAACAAGAGAAGCTGAATAATAAAAGTGTAGATACAAAGAGTATGCGTACTGCTAGGTCAAGATTTTGGGTATGAAAAAACTATAAAGTAAATTACTTTTCAAAACAACCATGTCAATGCCACAATAGAAAAGCAGAGACAACATGAACTTTGTTTTAACTGGACCCAGGGTTGGTAAGGGATTTTCATTAAAAATATAAGAAGCCTAAAACAATCTTATTAAAATTATCCTGACAACATGCCAAAGAGATCTTGATAGCAAATTAACATGTGAAGCATCACATACTAGTTAACAACTACCTAAAAGAATGATAACACTGTACACCTATTAGAACTAATGCACCAGAAAAGTTACAATACTAAAGGGTGAGGAATCACAACTCCCTTTATTACTGTTGAAATGCACGGAGACACTATAGAAGATGATTTAGGAGTTTCAAAAAATTGAAGTCTGACTTTAGGATCCAACGATTCATACATATTGCATTTAGCGAACTGTTAAAAAACTATATGCAATCATAATTAGTATGCAATTATGCACAATTGCTCTACCAAAAAAATGAAATCTAAAGATAGTAGAAATAAATGGATACATACATGAGGAAATTGAGTACAAACAAGTGAAAGGAACAGAAAATGCCCCCCAAAATATGCTCCTTTAACAAAGGGAAGACTTTATAATATAACTTATCAAAAACCAAACATGAGTATATAAAAATGGTAGAATAGAAAAAATAGTAGGAATAGAGGAGTGAGTCAAACTTGAAAAATGCTTATTTGGAGAAGTCTAGACTTAAGTCAACATAAAAATCACTTATTTCTTTATTATGCATTGCCTGATAAGATCCCATAACTGGTTGACCACTCATCTAACATCCTTCTTGTTAATCATGGTGATATTATATGCCATCTCAGAGTCACTCTATTTTTCTGTTTATCTCCCATGTATTCAGAAGATATACATGTTTTAGATGTTTCAGTTTTATTTTACAAGGATGTGCCAGTCAATAAACTCCAAAAATGGAGAAAAAATTATTATTCTCTCCTACACATGCAATAAATTTCTATTCAAATAGAAAGAAGGAATAGACATCAAGCACCTGAAAAGACATGGATGAGTTTTAAATTTACATGGAGGTTAACAGACTGTCTCAATCACATGGGTTTTGGAAGATCAATAATTGGCAATTTTCTTTTATAGTAATCAACCATGACTTTAACCACCGACCTTAAGCACAAAATATCACCAGGGAACAACTGAAAACCACATATTTCTTAGTGTAAATCATGACAATCTGATACCTTAGACACTCAATCCTGATCATTTAAAAAGTTGACATTCTAACCCTATAATAACCTCTATGATAACCTCTACAATCCTCTAAAACCAATATAACCCTGAGTGTGGCACGATAATGCAGATTTTCTAAACACTAATCTGGAATATATCTGAACTTTAATCTTCAAGTTAAACCTGACCTGACCTCTAACCCTGAGTAGTTCTTATACCCAATTCAAAAAGTTTAAAGCCGAGTCCTGAAAAATTATTCCCTACCCAAACACCTAGAGTAACTCCTAACCTGAGTCATAACACCTAAACTGAAACACATAAACCCAAATGCTGAACCTTATAAACTTAATACCCAACACTTAAAACATCAACAACCTCAATCCATTAAAACAAATACACTTGCTGATTAACTATAGTCCTAGATCATCAGTATACATGCACACATTGTGAATAACATACACAATATGAAATCAACAGAATAGGGATCATACACCAAGCACTTTATTCTAGAAATTTAAGACTTGCTTAGCATACTAATAACAAGCAAAATACACATCACATTACTTGGATGAAGGTAAAATGGTTTCTAACAATTGGTGAGCTGTCTGGCAAACAACACAGTCCACTACATCCCAAGGACTCAGATTCATGTCCCAGGGATAGGGTAACACCAAGATAAACAATGAAGTAAAATAAACGAAAATGCTTTCAGTGCACATTGGTGGAGCAGGTCACTCTCCTCTGAAGGAGGCAGGCCACGTACTCCTGTGATATTAATGCACAAGGAGCATGAGTAACTGTCTCCTGTCGGTTGGAAGACTATTGAGTAATTCGTTCTGTCACCAAGTTCCTCTTTATAATCTAAACTGTAAATCCTTGTTAATCACTGTAGGAAAATATATGTACATTATAAGCTTAACTGTAAAGAAAGATAATCAGAAACATTGAAACACTAACCACGGTTATTTTTGGCTAGTGGGATTCTTTTATAACAGTTCAGAATTTTCCAAATGTTTCTGTGTATGCTTCCCTCTCAAAAGGATACCATACTTAATGGGGTAGTTCTGAATATAAAAAGTATGCTAGTATAATAAGGACCAATAACATTTCTGTTTCTTAAACGAAAAGCTTGCCTGGCTTACTTATTTTTGCAAAATTATCTAACAGATAAAGCATTTAAATTAGCCTATTTTCCCCCTTCCAACTCAATATCTATCATATTTTAGGGCATAATGTGAGCTACCATTACCATTCAGATAATCAAATAAGTTGTGAAGCAATAAAAACAAACCATAGTCTCAAACAAAAAAGAGTCAAGGAATGAAAAGCAATAGTAATCAAATCAGTACAGTATTGTAATAAAAGCAGACATACAGAACAACAGAACAGAAACAAACTGACATATGTATGGAGAACTAATTTGTCACAAATTAGCGAAAAACATAATGGAGAACAATCTCTTCAGTAACTCACACAGAGAACTAGACAGTCACATTTAAATAAATGAATCTAGACTATAAAACAGTATGAACCAACTGGCCTGAGAGATGGCTTTGGAAACTAAACTCCAGTGGCATATGAAAGAAAAGCAAAAATAATCAAATGGACCACAAAGAGAATTCTAGATGGTGGAGATGGTTGCACAAGTGAATTCACTTCACATCCCTGAATTTGGCCCTGAGAATATAAACTAAGACCATAGGATAATATATCTGTACTGTTTGTACTACCTAGGATAACCTCCTTTACTTAAAGTTAACTGATTATGGATTTTAATCACATGTACAGGATGCCTTTAACAGAAAATACTGTTAGTGCTTGATTGAATAGTGAGGGACTGTAACTTGGCCAAGTTAAACATAAATATGACCCATTTTTGTCTCTGGGATCAGTGTAAATTAGAACAGCATAGTAACCAGAAAAGTAGGAATTTCAATGATCTGGAGAGGCAATCTTTTACTGGTACCTTTAAAATGTTCACTCAACGGCTCTGAAGTTCATGAGTAGAAGAATAATCTACCGAGACGTTAATTTGTGTATCTGTGAAGAAGAGGGTTCCTCTGCATATTTTGTACAATCCAAATCCAAAGACAAAATCAGAACATTTTTATTCTCTTGCCTTAGAGAAGTTGGAACCAAAACCAGAATATAGCTAAAGAAAATTACTTTTTTGATAAAATAATTTCATCAACCATAGTTGTTTCAAAAGTTATAGAGCCAACAGACTTCACAGGTAATAAGCAGGCATGAACAATGAGGATATTATTGGTAATCTCCATTGTTTAAGCACCACACAAGTCTCTGATTTTCTTCTGTTACTTCTGGGAAGTGTTAGACCATACATGTTACTTGAATTTAACTTCCCAATAGCCAGTGGAGTGAAAATTCGGAGTTAGATTTGATTAAACACAAATAAAATAATGTAACATTTCTTGCATGTTCATTTGGAAAGTCAGTAATTATACCTGATACACAATATAGTAGATTTGGCCATAGAAAAAACTTCTTTCTCCATTCCATTTCTACATTTTTTAGAGAAGGGAATCTGAATAGCTCAGCTGAGTCTGATGCCCAATCTTCAATCAACTATAATTAAATAAATGGTGTAATTATTAGGAATCAAGAATCGTATAATATTGAAACAAGGTCACTGCAAACCCATCCCAGTGACTGTGTAGATTTGAGAATGTCATTTCCTAGAGGAAGTGAGGGTCATCATTATAAAATAGTCTCTATAACTTCTACTTATTCTAATACAGAGAGTGTCATCATGTGTCTAATTATTATTTGGTGTCTTCTACTGGTTTAGCTTGACTTATCTTCTAAAGGTGACATCAGCTGTAAAATCTATTTGAACCACAAGTTTCTGTTCCACAATTCCACAGTTCACATCTTAAATACCCACATCTTCCTCCTAAGGTCCATGAATTATGCAGCCAACTCTAATTGGTCTTTCAAGGATTTGAGAAGATAATCCATGTGGATATTTAGTGTAGTTTTCCTAAAATAATGAAAATCTAGTGTTTCTAGAACCTTGACAAAGGGAGGTGTTGAGATTAGTGTTCCTATTCATCCCCTACACATGGAAGGATTTTTTTTCAGTTGGATATGTGAGGATTATTATTCATGATATATGATTACCAGATGGCTATGTTCATCCCATACAGGTATTTCTGGGTGAAAATAACAGACAAATAATTTTTATTTATAAAATAAATATACATTTTATTCATCTAGCATTTATGAGGAAATACCAGATAAATAATTAGGAAATAGCATATATTCACTCAATTAATCATTAATTCAATAAATAAATATTTATTAAATGATTTCTGTTATCAGTTACTTGTTCACCTACTAAGTATATATCAACTCTCAATCCACTAATATTAACTGACAAAGTTATATATTGCACAAGCATCATACTGAAAAAAATATATGACTCTAGAACACCACAATTCTTTTCCCGTCGCCATTACCAATATAAATATTCTCCCCTTCCAACAACTCACCAGAAAGATATATTTTGTTCACAATATAACAGTATTATTATAGTTTGAAGAATAAAGTAATAGCAATATAAATTCTAGTGATATTCTCCTATACATTTAACAATACACCCTCTCACCATAGAAAGTTTAATAGTAAAGGTTATACATTTTAAACTCTAAAAAAGTATCATGAAAACAAAGCAACATATGATTGCAACATAAACTGTTTACTATTATCCATCCACCCACTAAAGCTATTAGCTTGGTCCCATCTATCAATTCAGTCGCTTCTTCAAAAATAAATTAAACCCCAGAAATATTTACAAAGAATTCTACTTTATCCTTCCAATTATCTTCTTAGTCTTTTCAGGTTCAAATTCTCAAATTTCTGGTTGGAGCCCAGGTGTCTTTTTTCATTGTAGACTGGTGTACCCTCTTATACAAGTGATGAAACTTGCTGTTATATCAATCAAAATCAAAACCTCTTATGGGTCCTACAATATTTTTAGTTTTCTAATCTGATAATCAATATTCTCCCTCCAGAATCTACCTCTGCAATAGATAATAAAACATTTAAAATAATGTATTTTTATACAAGCCCTTTTATACTATCAGGTAAGACTTTTAATCCTCAGATAAATTAAAATTCCAACATATATACAAGAATTTTTAGTATAGTTTTTATTAAAAAAATTTAGTCTCAGGGAGACTGATCTCATTTTTCAGAATTTGGTTTGATCCTGGATCTCTTTAGCAACAGCACATTGAGATTTATCCCACTGGAAGTCACAAAGTACCTCCATAGTATTTTATGAATCTCAGATTTCTAACATTCAAAGAGAAGCTATCAGAGTATATAAAACATAACATTATTCCCACTCTTATGAAAGCTTAGAGACAAAATAAAATTCCTGAACTAAATATAATCCCTGAAGTTGTTATTAAAAGCATTCCCAAGCAAGACTGATATTTCTAGAACTATATTTTTATTGTAACAATAGTCCATAACAGAAGTTTAGTGCTAGTTCTACAAATGGGGAGACAGAATCAAAGTTATAGAAATACAAGTCAATCCATGACAGCTCTTCAGATTATATAAAATATGTATTTTAATCTTCCATTTAAAAATTAATCACTTGTTCAAAATACTTTCTCTCTTAAGAGGAGCACCTAAGACTTTCCCATGTTTTAGAAAGATTTAAAATTTTGCAATATTGCCACCACTCTTTTCAAGTTTTATCTCCACTCTGCACACACTTCCCTTTAGTTTCTACATTAAATTATACACTGTGCCTAACATAATTTCCATTTTACCTGCAATACATCCCTGTCTCCTGTACCCCAGCCCTCTTTTTTCTGATTTGAAACCTATTAGGGACTTTCCCTACTTACTTACCTGGACATGCTACAGGAGAATTAGAATTTATGGCAGCATGCAGAAGTGATGCTTCATGTCCAGATGCTCTTGGAACTTGTATGGTTGATGGTCAAATTCTTAGAATGTAATGGCAAGATGTCTGGGCTTTTTCCTTGGTAGATAACAATGAATGCAACTCTGGTCAAAAACACCTGTGTGAGACACACAAATATAACCAAATGACATTCAGAAACCCTGAATAATCTTCACAAGCCCAAAAGTGATTAATTTAATGCAGTATACACAGATGTTTACAATTATGCCTAACAAATGTATATAATGTTATAATGCAATATTACTGCAATGAAATTAAAAAATACATATTAACCCATGTGCTGTAGAATGAACAAGTCCATTTAGCTCAATACCACCCTTGGTAGTTTGATTCTGGAAACACTAGCCTTTAATATTTTCTTAGGAAAAATATATGTATATTTTCATATATATTTTTTATTTTTGTGTTTTATAATCTTTGCCAATTTTATAATACGATTTCTTATTTTTATTTTATGAGAAATGAAGTAATATTGAGAATGTTATGGGGTCTATAGGAAAAATAACCTATGAATACACATTAATCAACTCTAGTTCTTTGCCTCTGGTAGTTATCTACTACCTCTCTATTTATGTTAATGTTAGCCTCCATTTGTACAGTATATCAAATTTATAATTAATGTTTTAGGGGATTTTGAAAAAAGTTTACCCAGACAGTTGGCTGAAAATCAGGAGAGCTTCTTACCTGCAGTTCTGGTGTGGAGATTTAGAGTAGAAATTAAAGAAATCAGCTCTGAAGGAAGATGCCAAAGTCAAGCCAGGTATGCATGTCCAAAGAAGTTCATCAAGCTTTTAAGTGGCTATGAGTTGAGGATCAAATGCCAACATGGGTAGTCAAATGGGGTCAAAAATCCAGAGATATTAGGAGCAATGAGTAGTAGATACAAGCAGGAAAAGTGGTGTCTATTATTTTCCAAAAAATACTATTTCACTTCACCTACAGTCAACTTTTATAAGTTAATAGTATGTGCTAGCTTGGACAAGTTGGTCCAATGAAGAGCCCGAGTTGATTTGGACATACATGCCCAAGATCCCCTTTGCCTTCTCTAGCTGGGTTTTTACTGGTTTACCCAGAGAAAACCTAATGTTCTCTGGTGCTTTCTTGAGGTGGGAAGGAGTTTCCATGACTGCCTTTGTGATTGATATCGCTTCAGGGAACCAGGTACCCACACTGGCCATTGTCTCACCATGATTATAATGTCTTCTGTGTTATACTTGTATTCTCCTTCTTTACTTGGAGAAATTAGTAGGATATATGATGGAGGTTCCACTTCAAATAAAAGATAAAGCATAAAACAAATTAAATATGGAATGAATGTCAACAACTGGTATAAATATATAGCTTAAAATTGTAAGGAGGGAAACCAAGTGGGGTTTCCATTTGAATGTTCTTTCCTGGGGCTTTGTGTTGGTTAGAATATACTTTATATGTCTTTCTATGCTTTCAAGAGACTGGCAAAAATAGGAGATACAGAAAAAATAGCAAGAATAACTTATGCTGAAAGGAAATATTCAGGATGGAGAAGTGCAGTGAGTTGTTATAAAAGAATATTGGAGTCATAAGATATCCTAACTGGATTATCAACAGGAGATAGAGCAGCAATCATACTCTAGAACCTTAAGTGATATAAATGATTTGGTCATTAGTGTACAGATTTTTGGCAAGAAAATGTGGATATGTGCGGATTTCCCCAGCAGAATTCAAACGTGCAATAGAAACAAGTGATATAAACTGAGGACATTAGTGAAGATATGACAGTTGGAGAATGGAAGGCTTTCTTCAGAAATAAAGTATTTATAGCTTGTGCTGTGTGGGGTAGCATGAGAGCATGACCCGTCCCATGCCCCACTCTTGAGAGTGGGCTCAGAGCCTAGCCAGCACTGAGCATGGACCTGAATGTAACAGATGGACTTTCTTGGATGATAACTGCCTCTGCCTGCACTGACTGTTCCTGAGATGCTCTGTCTTGGATCTTGCTGTCCTTGCATACTTGACTGTTCTTTGTTCTTGCCCACTTGGCTGTTCCTGCCTACACACTACCGTCCCTCTGCTGATATCCTCAATAAAAGA
Source organism: Solenodon paradoxus (assembly GCA_004363575.1). Lineage (NCBI taxonomy): Eukaryota > Metazoa > Chordata > Mammalia > Eulipotyphla > Solenodontidae > Solenodon > Solenodon paradoxus. The sequence continues at coordinate 86,323 of RJWH01003488.1, forward strand.
GACCCCTCCTTACTGACAGGGCAGCTACTTTCCGGTAACTTACCCAATCCACTGCCATCAGGACCCCCTGTCACGAGTACAAGAAGGGCCATGTCTTTGTCACCTGAGTCTTCTTATGATTTCCTCAGACTACCAGGCAGGGTATTACTCTGCCAGAACATAAACACATGCATAACAATTGATATAGTCAGCAGGATAGTCTGGGAACTTCTCTGATAAGCAGGGAGAAGTGGATATGCCTTTGATGGGAAGGCTGGTAGGAATCCCAGTGTGGACCAGTGAAGATTTGTGGGTCCAAGAGGTCAGGCTTGTGGATAACTCGGGACCACTGAGTGATTGGGAGGATGCCACCTTTATGGCACACTTCATGATGTTGCATGATGTGGGAAAAGAGTATGTGGGGAAAAAAGGACAAGGAACAAAGGACACCAAGTCAGCTACTCCCACTGTGACACTGTCCCTGCTGCGGGCAGCTAGGGAGGCCACTAGCATGCAGTTGGTGGTGAAAGCTTGGGTCCACAAATTGCACTTGAATAAAACATGCATCCCAGCCAGGTTGACCACAGAGAAGTCCTGGGGAAGCATTTAGAACATACAGAAGAATGACATTAGAATGATTAGGGAGGCAATGGCTTCAGTGGACTGGTCCTTACTCTGTGTCCTCTCTGACTAGCTATGAACCAACAACTACAAATGCTGGGATGCCAAATAAAATAGACCTAAATGACCTGTCAATCTGTTTCCTACAGGGAAACAACATCTGGTACAAGTGCTAATTTTTTTGGCTGAAAATGGCTATAGGGTTTCCAAGAAGAAGGCTCAGGTACTTCAACAGCAGACAGCACAACTGGGAGTCATCTTGACCCCAGGACACAGATATGTCTGTGTTGCATTGCAAAAAATCTTGTCATAGGAATTAAATGGATAAAAATAAAAGCTAAATAACTATTATATCATTTACGTTTGGGCTTCAATTTTAGGCACTAACAGTGTTCCTAAAAGATATCATTAACCCTACAGTTTGGATAAAGAATAAACTGTAACAAAACAGACCATACGAATTCAAAAGGAAAGGAAAAATGGCCTTGATTTGTTTTCCACCAAGATGACAGTAGTACAAGCTGGCTATAACACAATGTCCCTAGGGGAAAAATGCAACTTTCTTTTTGGAAATGATTTTGAAATGTAGCCATCAAATTTAGAGAAAAAAAGGAATGGACACCTTGAAATTACAAATTGCTGCTTTAACTACTGGTTTTCTTTTAAGCAGGATGATAGAAAATAAAAAAATAAGACTTATTGCAGAAAATAAGATTCCAAACTTCTACCTCAATTTCAGGAGTAAAATTAAGACATATTTAACCATGTACATCTATATATCTGTCTGTGTATGTGTCACAGATCTCGAATGGCATTGCCAAATTTAATTTGTATCTAACTAGCTCATGGAAAATACCTTCATAAATTATTATTCAAATCAAATATAGTAATGAACTAAATAAGAACTAGGTTTAATTTATTGGAAAATACCTTCATAAATTATTATTCAAATCAAATATAGTAATGAACTAAATAAGAACTAGGTTTAATTTATTGGTCTTGCCTACATACACATGTCTAATGCCACCTGAAGAAATTATATTCTGAAAATGCATATATTGTTTGTGAGTACTTTGAGCTGGAGAACATTGCCTTGTCTCTTAATTTTATTTCAAGAATATCATACATTGAAGGGTAATAGACAATAAAAGTGTGTATAGTAAGCAGGCAGGAAGGAGAAAAGCAAAAGGAGAATGTATGTGCTTCTAAATAGAGATATATGAAGGAATAGATTTATTTTTTGTAAAAATGTACGAAAGGAAGTAATTTTGTTTTTAAGCAAAATAGCAGCTTAAGAATGAATTAAAGGCAGAATTTAAATGAATTTTTGCACATAGTATGAAAGTTTGTGTAAGTGAAAAATGTTGTGGAAGCGGCATTTTGAAAGAAATTTTATTTCGGTCACACTAAGAATAAATAAATGTTTGTTTTATTTTGCTTTGTTTTACTTATGGCAAATTATTCAAATATTATATGATTTATAAAATTAACTAAAATATTATCTAATATATTGGCAAAGTTTCTCGACCCTTCTTAAATCAAATGCCAAATAAACATTTTTTATTTTAAAGTAAAATATGGGTAATCTTAGAGAGCTCTTAGGATATCCCACATGAAGAAATGTTTCTCCCTCTATGAAAGAAGAAATAGGAACAAACAAACAAAAATGGACTTAATTTGTGTAATAAACTCTTATGGAAAGCATTGTCAAAATACAGGTTAATATTTAGCCTTCTCAGCATATTTGTATCAAAATGTAATAATTAATATGCATGTTCTAAAGTTACATAGAATTCCTAGGAGTCTAATATGTTCTGTTACACTTGCTATTTTGATTGTTATTCTAAAGTGTATGTTACAAAATTAAACAAGGATCCATGTTAAATTGTTATCGATTATAAGTACATTTTTACCATCATTATTTTAAAGGTCTTTGTTAACTGACTGTGAACAAGATAATCAAATCAGAAATAAAAAGGATAATTTCTGTTGCAATATTTTGTTATACAGGTAATGTGTTGCTAAACTTTTATTTACTTACCAATTGGAAGAATGCGCCCCCCACCCTCCATATACAGCATCTACAGAAGAAGTAAGAAACAATGGATCAGAACAAACCACAAGTACCTGAACTGTCATATTTTGAGAGTTATCTAGCTGAATAAGACAAAGGTGCTATCAGCCCCAATTATAAATAACATATAGGCTTATTCCATTCATATATCCCTTATGTTTTTGCAGGAATTATGGGTTCTTCTGGGGTTTGGGGGACATAAATTTCACCTCTGGCTTTAGCAAGTTTGGATTGGATCAAGATAATGTTCTCTGGTAGCCTTTTGAATCAGCTACTTTGTGTGGAACAGTTTGGGGTGGCTCACTGCTCTGTAAGTAGAAATGTAAAATCCTGCCACCCGTTGCACCGAGCAAAAGAAAGGCACCTGGAGGTGACCATCCTCAGGTGAATACTGACGGCTCCATGGAAGCATACACTGTTAATATTATCCTCTAACAATCTTTTCACCTCAAATGGGTTGCATATGTAATCAACTTGCAATAACTGCCTTAGATAACCACACTGCTTGTGCCCTAAACCAGATGCTGCATTCAGTGACACTCCTTAACCAAAAGGCAAACTATGCTACAGAATAAAATGGTATGTGCTTACAGTGTCTCAAGAAGGAACTCATGCACTAATTGGTCCCAAATGTTGCACCTATATTGCTAATGGCTCTCACAATGTCTCTCTTGTCCTACAAGCTGTGCTTTCTGTCTTGGGGGGTAACTGCTTATCTACTTGGAGGCCTTGTCTCTTGTCCTAGTGGAGATGCACATTCCTGGGCATAGCTACTATCTACTAAATTAATCTACTTGATCTACATGTGGATGCAATACATAAATGACCTAACTACACAGTCCCCTTCCAGAAGAATGATGCGAATTTTATGAGGTGGTATAGGTAATGTTGGGGTGGATTGTGGGGCAGTGTGAGAACATGTCCCATTGTTCACCCTTGAAAGTGGGCTGGACACCTAGCCAGTTCTCAGCATAGACCTGAATGTAACAAGATGGACTTTCTGGGATGACAACGGCCTCGACCTGCACTTACTTTTCCCAAGATGCCTGCCCTGGTATCTTGCTGTCCTTGCATACTTGACTGTTCTTGTTCTTGCCCACTTGGTTGTTCCTGCCTGCTCACTACCTTCCCTCTGCTGCTACTCTCTATAAAAGAGCCCCCTTCCTTACTGACAAGGCAGCTACTTTCTGGTAACTTACCTGCCCCCGCCTCCCCACCCCCTTGGCACTGGGAAAAGAAAGCATGTCTCACCAGCTTGGGAGAGGCAGAGATACCCAAACCCTCCACTATTGGGACCCCTGTCATGAATACAATAAAGGCCATGTCTTTGGCACCTGTGTCTTGTGATTTTCTTGGACTATCTACTTGACAGGGCATTACTCTGCCAGAACATAAAGACTTGCATAGCATATTGTAAAGGAGAGAAAATAATGTAATGTTTATGGACAAGGATTTATATTTCTTTCATGGACTAGATGATAATTTCCAGAACATAAAAAAGGTAGAAAACCTCTTTTTTTAAATCAAGGTAGCCATACATGACCTGTACAGATATAAAAAGTGGAAGATTTCATTAATGAAAAGTGTCCGAAAGTTTTTGCCAACTGAAAAACTTGTGAGCTAAGTAGTCATGACCAATGCAAGCAGCAAGATAAAATTGTTTATGAACAAAATAGACAGTGGATTGATTAGTAAGAGTAATTACACTATTCTTTTTTGAACAAAGGAACCATACAGACATCCAGTATAAACAGGATGATGGAAGACTAATTTTATGAAGCTGTGGTTTGTACAAATGGAGGGATCAAAGATATTTTATGATCCAAGTAGACATGATCAGTGGAGACTAGAAAGCAAACCACATTGACTTAGCCAATTCATGCTGATATAACAAAATATCATGGATTATATGACTTTTAAACAACAGAAATTTATTTTTCACAGATCTAGAGACTAAGAATTCCAAGATGAAGGCACTGGAAAATTTGGCATCTGGTAAGGCCCCACTTTCTGGTTCATAATTAACCAATTTTTTTCTATAATATTACAGGGTAGAAGTGGCTATGTAGCTCTGTATGGTTCCTTTTATAAAAGCACTAATATCATTAATGAGAGTTTCAATTTCATGATATAAACACGTTCCCAAGTCTCCACCACCTAAAAGCATTATACTGGGGATTAGGATTTTGAAATATTGATTTTGGGGAGACACATTCAGAACACAGCAAACATCTTTTGTGAACAAAGCATCATCAGTGGTACTGACTCAGAGGTAAAATTCTTCTTTCTTAAACAATATAGCCACGGCAATTTAAGGAGCAACAGGGAAGACTTTTTAATAAAAAAAAGTACTCAATCATTATAGGCATAACAGTTTAAACAATTATTTATTAACAAAGCACTTATGGCTGAATTTTGTTATGTGTTTTTCTTTTTCTTGGTTTGCAATAATATAAAGTGCAAAATAATACTAGCCAATATTGCTACTACTTACAGTGCATTTTAGATGTGTTACATTCATTAACATATTTAATCTTAAAAATACCTATGAATTCGGTGTTATTACTCTCTCCATCTTACATATGAGGAAACCGAGGCATGAGCTTATTAAATTAATTGCTCAAAGTTATATAGCTAGTAGGTCATGAAGTCATACTTCAAATCCCAACAATATTACTGCACATATTATTCTCCTAATGACTTTTTCTTCCTCTGCAAGGAAGAGAGTCTTAAGAAAAAAACTAGCTATGACCAGTTCAAATAAGGAGAGAGGAAATGTATTTTCAGAGCAAAATAGCTATAACTGAACCAAGTTAAGGAGGTTGAGAAATTTTTTCATGAATACTGGAGCCATAGTTGAGGTAAGCAAGAAGGTAGAAAAATATACATGAGATGTAGGTGTGTGGGTGTGTGATGTGGAAAACAAGGGAGAATTTGTTTCAGCAGGGATATGCAAATAGAATACTTCTTCCTAAATGACAGTCACGTCCCTTGTGAAAGAAGAGTTATTTTTGTTAAGAAATTGGTTATGGGTGGTAAAGTTTGAGAGGTTAGAGAGAGATGTATTTACTAAATATGTTAACCAAAAGAAATATATTTATTTTATTACAAAGTGATCATCTACAGGGAAGTTTAAATTGGGAATAGAAGACTTCTTTTTCTATTTTTATTATTGCTTTATTAGTTTACAATAGTATGCAAGTTTCAGGAGAATATATTTATCGAACCACAACCACCACCCAACATGTATTGCCCATCACCACTATTAATTAACTTTTTCAACTCCAAGTTCCTTCCCCCATTCCTACTCACCATCTCTGGTAACCACAGTCTTGACCAGAGTCCTGATGGTTTGGTTGTGTTTTGTTTCTTTATATTTCACATATAAGTGAAACTATATGGTATTTGTATTTTTCTTTCTGACATAATTTCTGACTACATTATCACCTCAAGTTCCAACAAGTTTGTTTCAAAAGTTATGATTTGGACTTTTTAAATAGCTGAGTAGAATTCCACTAAGTACACATACGAAATCTTTATATAGTCATGTCTCAATGGGCATTCAGGGTGTTCCCTGCCTTAGCTATTGTAAATTGTGTTGTTATGAACAAAGGGGTGTAAATATCTCTTTTTACTAGTGTTTTTTAATAAAGGCTTCTTGAATAAACAAAGTAGCCACAACTGGGAAGATACAGGGAACAGATAACTACTCTTTTGGACAAGTGATCATTGCTAATACAAATAAAAATACTGAAAAACTTCAAGAATGATGTAAAAAAGCTTAATTTTGAAGACAAAATAACTATTTGTGAGGCAATGGGGAAGATAAGACTTGTTTCATTATTAAAGAAAGAAAAGTATACTCCCATTGCATATATGATATGAGTGTTTTTAAAAATTGCTTTATTAGTTTAAATACTACATAAGTTTTAGGTAAATAGACATACCTCAGTTATCATGTATATCACATTCATTAATAAAGTAATTATGAATGAAGCAGTGAGGGATGAGTAGTGGAAGATGTCTTTCACGAACAAAATAGACATTACTGTGACAGTAAAGAGGATTAAATAAAATAGCTACAACCATAACATAAAAGTACATGGAAATTTTTCATCGATAAGGTAGCATCCTTAAGGTAAATGGGGCAGGGGGTGATGATATGTAGATAGTAACTTAAGTCACTGAAGAAAAAGATGAAATTTTTCCTTTAATACTTTGTTTTTCTGAACAAAGAGGTCCTGACCAATGAAAACTGGTAAATGGAAATTTTCTCCCCTAAAGCATGTTTTATCACAAATGGTAAATTAAAAAGTCAATATCTTATAAACCATCTTTAGAATTTGAAGTCAGAAAAATTGAATTTTTCTTTGACCCAAAATGGGTTGCTATGGTCAAAACATACATGAAAGTAGAATAATTTTTCAAGTAAATAATGGCTAAAAGTTTTCCAATGTTATGAAATCATAGGGATATATATATATAAAATCTGAATAAATCACAAAGAGGATAAAATCAAGAACCCTAGCTGAGATACATTATAATCAAGTTCTTAAAAACTAAAGAAAACATCTTGGGAATATATTTGGAGAAGTGACACCTATGGCAAAGAAAGCTAAGGCAAAACTAAACAAGGGGGACTACATAAAACTAAAAAGAAATTTATGCAATGATAGAAGCCACCACTAAAACAAAAGGCACCCACTGAATGGGAGAAGATATTTGCACAACACACACCAGGTAAGAGATTAATGTACAAAATATGTAAATAGCTCATACACCTTAAGAAGAAAAGAGCAAACAAACCACTTAAAAATGGGTAGAGTATCATTCCGACATGGCAGACTGTTAAGATATTGTGAGCTCACCTCCTCCCCACAGGCACAAAAACCCCTAGGCTTACCCGACAATCTTTGAAAAAGAACAGACTACAATCCCCACCAAGAGAAAAGACACATATCTTTATAACTGAAGAAGTGCATCAGTATGTATGCAACCTGGTATAGAGATTCTGGGATCTGTTGAAAGGGGCTAGTGAAATAGACCCTCTTCATGGGTCTGAAGCTCTTTCTTCTACTTGGGTGACCCTACATACAGGAGTGGACTCACTGACCTGTGAGCATATACAACCTGGCATGGAAAACAGAGGGGGTTTTCTTTGCTGAACAATTACACTCTGGAGAGCAAAGAGCATGGGACAGAAAACATGGAAACCTGATAAAGTATGCACAAACTCAAATGTAGGATTTTCATTTGCTGAACCAAAAATTTCAGTGTGGGGGTATAAGAAAAAGGGATAGATGCACTGTGTAAAGAGACACTTCTGTGCACCCTCTCCCAAGATCCCTTGTCAAGTTGGTGCTTGTACTGGAGGTCACCATATTGCATCAAGCACTGAGTGTGAAATGTCCTGCCTCCTTCACCATTAGCAGATTTGTATTGCAGACTGCGCTTGCAGTTATGATTCTCCAATTCTCCGGTTGCCAGAATAGAAATTGCTCACCCATATTGGGGAAAGGCAGCTAGGTTTGCAACCCCAGTACAGATAGATAAGCAATTTCCTACAAAGAGTTCTACTGTTCTCTAAGGAAAGATAGAGAGCCTTCAGCAAAACAGCAGTTGTATACCATCCGAGGCTACTGCTACATAGCTTTGCATATTTGTAAATTGTGTGCTACAGCTCCATCCCCAGGCCACAGTATTTGTTGTATGCTGCTACTTGCTGGGACTGCTACTCAGCTAGAGGACTACATTACTTTTTGTGCACGGGGTGTATGCTTTGCAGTACCTGGTGCCTGAGAATCACTGAAGCACTCAACTACCTCTCACCAGTGTCCTCTATTGGGACTGTGGCCTGCCTATGGCCTGGGCCAGCACTGGATCTCTCTCCTCATGCCCTGCTATTTATTTATTCCTGTGACTCTGGAGGAAACTTCTGCATTTTATGCCCCAACTCCAAAGTGTTAGAATTTGAGCCTCAACGCAGTGCTCGTTCTATAGATCCAATAATACTGACTGGTGCAGAGATCACAAAACAATAGAAAGCCCATGTTTTCTGGCAAGCACCCCAGATCTATACTGTGCAGTCTGGTACCATAACACAAGCTCATTGCATCAGGATAGAGAAGCAAAGTTGTATAGTTTAAGCCTGAGAAAGAACAAAGCATACCAAAGAGAATGAGAAACAGAAAAATACACCACATGTAATGAACCAAAAAGGAAAAAAAATCCTAGGGGAAAATCTGAATGCAACAGAATAAGTAAACTACTGAAGAAGATTTTAAAGCAACAGTTTTAATGATGCTTACTGATATCAAGAAAATAATGGAGGAAGGCAAAGAGAACTTCAAAAAGGTAGAGAAAATATTAGGGAATTCCAAACAGAATATATAGGAGCAAAGAACACAATAATTGAACTAAAGAATGCAATACAGAGTGCCGTAGTAGACTGTAAGAAGCCTCCAATAGATTCAGTGAGCTAGATGATAGGGTAGTGGAATATACCCAGGTAAACTATCAAAAAGAAAAAAATGAATTAAAAGAAATGAAGACAATGTATAAAATTTATGGGATAACATTAGGAGGAGCAAAATTCCTATCACAGGGGTCTTAGAATGAGAGGAAAGGGAAACAGACCTTACTTGAAATAACAGCTGAGAATTTCCCTAACCTTAGAGAGGAAAACTCAAGAGTTCCAAACCAAAGAAACCCAAATGAACATATACCAAACACATTGCAATTACAAAATGACAAATAGTTAAAAGAAAGAGAAAATTTTCAAAGTAGCTAGAGAGAAAATGAGATAGATAGAAGGGAGCACCACCCCATAAGACAATCTGAAAATTTTGTAGCAGAAATGATACAGCGCCAAAAAGAGTAACATGATATATTCATGTTGCTGAAAGAAAAAGAGCTCAAAGAATAATCTAGCTTATCAGGTTATCTCTTATAATTGAAGGAGTGATAAAGAGATTCACAAACAAACAAAATAAAGTAATTTATCACAACTAAGCCAGACTTACAAGAAATACTAACGGAATTTCTATGAAATGAAAATAAAACCCATTTAGAAGCATCAAGACACCAAAAATATAAAATGTGGGAGAAGAGTATCAATGTGGAGTGCTAGAATGAACTTGAGACTAACTTGCTTTCAAGTTAAAAATATTATAGGCATATAAACTTATTTTTAAATCCCAGGGTACCTGAAAAAATATGTCAATAGAAAGTCAAAGAAGAAAATGAAAAGAGAAATCGAATAAAACACAAATGTTTTCAAAGCACAAAAGAGAATTAGAGAACAGTACAGTGACAGTCTGCAACAACACCCAGAATCCAAATAGCAAGATCGACATAAACAGTTACTCATCAATAATCACCTTAAATTTTAATGGATTGAATTAACTAATCAAAAGGCATAGACTGGCCAGATGGATTAAAAAGCAAATCCCCACTTTCCACTGCATACAGGAAGTGCGTATGTGTTCTAAAGACGAACACAGGCTCATAGTTAAAAGTTGCAAGACAATTCTACAGTCAAATGCTAATCAAAAAAAGAAGAAAAAGCCATATTCATATTACATAAAATAGATTTCCAACTAAAGTAGAAAAAAGATATTATTAGGGGTAAATTTAGCAAAAAATTAACACTTATTAATAAACAGTTATTAGTATATATGTATCTGCAAAAATATGAAGCTAGATTACTTATTAGCACCATACATTAAAATTAACTCAAAATAGATAAAAGATCTAGACATGACACAAAACTATAAAATACATAAAAGAAAATGTTCTATGACACCAAGTTCAGAGAACTCTTTGGGGAAATAATAACTATGGAAATGAATGTACAGTAAAAATAAACAATTGACACTACATCAGACTAAAACATTTCATACAGCACAAGAACCTATCACTAAAACAAAAAGGCAACACATGGACTGGGAGAAGATACTTATATAGCATACATTAGGCAAGAGGTTAGTCTCAAAATGTACTAAGAGCTTATATACCTAACAATAAAGAAACAATTCAATAAAAATGGGCAGAACTGAATAGACAACTTATTAGAGAAGACACACAGATGGCATACAGAGAAATGATAATCTGCTCTACATCACTCACCATCAGAAAAAATTGCAAATAAAATCCAAAGTAAGATACTACCTCACATTACTGAGAATGGCCTATCTCATAAAGGTTTGAAATAAGTTTTGGAGACAGTGTGGAAAAAAACGAAACATCTTACATTGTTGTTGGATATGTAAATTTGTGAAACCTCTTTGGAAAACATTGTGGAGATTCTCAAAAATAAAGATGGATCTACCTTTTGATATAGTAATCCTACATTTACATATATATCCAATGAACATAAAAACTCTAATCAGAAAAAATATATGTACTTCTATGTTCATAGTCACAGAATTTACAATATCCAAGGCATGAAAACAACTTAAATGACAATCAATAGATGACTTGATAGAAGGAGCTGTGCTATATGTACTTAATAGAATTCAATGAAAGTGTTTTAAAAAGATGTAAATGTAACCTTTGCAACAAGCTGGATGAAAATGGAGGAGACTGTGCTTAACAAATTAAGGCATAAATTAAAAGAGAAGTAAAGGGTGGTTTCACTCGTATGTGGAATATAAAGAAAAAAAAGAGACAAATTTCAAAAAAGTTAACAGAATTTAAAACTGGCCTCCAGGTGAGTAAGGGAGGGAGTGAATAAGAGAAGGAAGGACTTAATATTGTGGAGGCAAACAGCACTAGAACTCTTGTGTCAGATGTGTGTGTGTGTGTGTGTGTGTGTGTGTGTGTGAAATTCACACAGATTGAGGTATGAATTAAATATCATGTAAATCACATGGTACTGTAAGAGCAGATATAATAATAAATAACAGCTTAGAGAATAAATAAATAAACCAACTACCTTTAATGTAACCTTCCCAAAGTGAGTCACTATAAATTAATAATATTGGTTCAAAATAATGAAAATATTTCTAATAGTTCATCATAAACATAAAATGTATTTTCATAATGTGCTGAAATCACTAATTTTAAGAATTAAGAATACAGAAAAAAATGAATGAAAAAATAGAAAGGTTTAGCAAAGAAAATAGTTTCAATAAAAAATAAAATATATAGTGAAGTAAAGTGGAAATTAAATAACTTGAAATGTAATAAAAGAAGATAAAACAATAAAAGTAAAAGTGTAAGAAAATATACGAGATGTTCTTTCACCAATTTTTCTAAGTAATGTATTACATTTGAAGCAAAATATTATAGGAACATTGTTTTGATTTGAATCAAATAGTGGATATTTTTATAAGGATTGTAAGATTTTTTTTTTACTAGAATTAGCGAACTATTGATACCACGCTGTGACTGTTAGATATATAATGTACTAAAAAAGACCATCATTAAAATATCCACACAAAGAGACACTAAAACATCACAGAATGTGAAAATGGGACCAACAAGGGAAAAAAAACAAATTAAAGGAATCCAAATTGAAAATGAAGAAATAAACTCACTATTTGAAAATGACATGATATGATACCAGGAAAATCCTGAAGACAACACCAAAAAACTTTTGGAAATAATAAACAAGCTTAGTAAACTGACTGGATATAAAATCAACACTTAAAAATCAGAAACATACTAAATAAAAGAAAGTGCTTCTTCCTCTTCTCTCTTCCTGCCTGCCTTCCTAGTCACCCTTGTTCCTACCTCTATATTTCCTTTAAAAAATTCTGAAAGAAAAACAAGTATACCAATTTCACAGGTTGAAATATGCTCCCCCAAAATTAATATTTGAAGTCCTAATCCTTAACATTACCATATTTGTAGAGACTTTAAACATGTAATTAATGTTAAATAAATTTATGGGGGACCTACCCAATAGAACAAGTATCTTTATAAGAAGGGACAATAGAAGTGCATTTCTTTCAGAAACCTGCAAACCAACGAGAAAGTTTCAGGATAAATCAATCCTGATGTCATCTTGATCTGAGTCTTTCATACTCCAGAACTATGACAATTTTAACCCACAGCCCTGGGTCTCAAATCCAGGTCTCTAGACTTTACAGGTTCTGCACCTTAGCTGCCTTATCCTCCTGAGCCTGAGCATCAAAATTTTTGTTGTTTAAGTCAATCTATAGTGTTTTGTTATGGTAGTCTTAGTACACTTATATAGCCAAAAGTTCTATATCCAACAAAATCATCTTTAAGAATGAAGATGAAATAAGGACATTCATAGATAAGCAACAGCTGAGGACCTTTCTTACTGGTAGACATACCTATAAGAAACACTAAAAGGGTGTCCTCCAGACTGAAGTGAAATATAATCACATAGTAGTAAATCAAAGTCATATGAACAAATAAAGAACACTGGTAAAGGTAACTATGTAAATAAGTATTAAAAGCCTGTTTTATTGTATTTTTGGTTTGTAAGCCTTCTTTACTTCATACATATATACACACATATATACACATGTGATAAATTCATAAAACAATAATCACTAACTAATTATTGGGCACATGAATAAACATGTGACAATATAAAACTGCATTACAGAGATACTTGCATATTATTGAAACTAAGTTGGTATTACTCAAACTAGGTTGTTGTAAGTTTAAGATATTAAGTATAATGCTTAAGGCAGCGCAATCCAGAAGAAAACTAAGGATTTAATCAAAAAAAGGGAAAATGGTAATAAAATTGATCCACTCTAAAAAATAAACTAAATGTAAAAATACAGTAATAGAGGAGTTAGAGAACAAAAGCATATATGACATATGGAAAATAAAAGTGAATGGGAGAAGTATGTCCTTACAAGTAATTATATTAAATGGAAATATATGGAAATATTTAATTAAAAGGTAGAAACTGGTTGGAGGGCTTTAAAATGACCGATGTGTACACTGTCCATAAGAAGGCTCATTTTGAATACAAAGACAGAAAAAGATGAAAGTAACAGAATGAAAAAAATGTTTTATATAAATAGAAACCAAATGAGAGTTAAAGTAACTATATTATTAACTGAAAAAACTATTTTTAGTCAAGAAAGTTTATAAGAAACAAAGAAGGTATTATATGCTGATACAATTCAATCCATCAAAAATATGTGAGTGAAATTATCTTGTATTTCTCTTTTTCTTTCTGACTTATTACAGTTAACATGATCCCTTCCAGTTTCATCCAGACTGTTGCAAAGCACACAATTTTGTTTTTTTAGTAACTGCATAAAATTCCATTGAATATATATGTATATATACATATATATCACAATTTCTTTATCCATTCATCTAGAACACATCAAAACTTATGAGTTCCATTGAGAGTAGTGCTCAAAAGGGGAAATTTTAGCTGCAAATGCCTCTTTTCAACTAAAAAAAAACACAAAAAGATCACAAATCAATAACTAACAATTTACCTTCAAGGACTAGCAAAAGAAGAGTAGACTAAACTAAAACCTTGCAAAAGGAAGGAAATATTAACTATTAGAATGGATATAAATGAATCAAAGAATAGAAATAGAGAAAATCAGTGAAGTCAAAAGTTATTCCATCTAAATGATAGACAAAATTCATGAATATTTAGCTATATGGACTATGAAAAAATAGATATGAAACAAATTACATAAAATCAAAAATAAAAGTGGGAACATTACTAATAACTTTACATAAATACAAAAGTTATATAAGAGAATACCAGAGAAAATGTATGTCAACAAATTGAATAACCTTGATGAAATCAACAAATTCCTATCTACACAAAAACTGCCAACTCAAGAAAAAGTTAAAAATCTGAACAAACCTAAAACAAGAAAGAAGATTGAATTAGTAAAAATAAACTTAATGACAAGGAAAACCTAGGACCAGATGGCTTCACTAAAGAACTATTTAATGAAGAATTAAGACAACTCTTCTGAAATATACGAGAACACTTCTTAATGACTCTATGAGGCCAGAATTTCCTTGCTACAGAAGCCAGACAAAAATATTACCAGAGAAGAAAACTACATACTAACATCCTTTAATAATATAGATGAAAAATTCCTCAATAAAATACCAGGAAAGCATGCCCAGCAGCATATTAAAAGGACTATTAACTATGAAGGAATGGGATTAGGTAGTACATCAAGAGAATTAATGGGGGAAAACATGTTCATCTAAATTCATGCAGAAAAAGAATTTGACAAAATCCAACACCCTTTCATAACAAAATAATAATAATGAAGTGTGAAGAGAAGGTAACTTCCTCAACATAATAAAGGCTATATATAAAAGGTCCACAACTAACATTATATTCAACGGTAAAAGAATACTTTTCCCCAAAGATAAGGAATAATGCAAGGATATACATTTTCACTTCTTTTAATGAACGTAGTACCAGAAGCTCTAATACTAATACTCAGAGGAGTATTTGGCAACAAAAAGAATTAAAAGGTATCTGAATTGGAAAGTAAGATGTAAAGTCATTCTATTTACATATTATATGATCATATATAAAAGAAATATCTAAAGAATTTTAACTACAGAGCTAAAAACTCATCCACACTAAAATATCAGTTGCCTTTCTATCACTAGCAATGAACAATCTGTGATTTATAACTAATTTATATATAGTCATTGGGGAGTTACCTAGTAAAATCCTTTGCCCATTTTTAATTGAGCAGTTTGGTGTTTCATTTGATGGGTTTTGACTACTGCAACTATATATGTCTTAAAGTTCTGTAGGGTGATTCCACACAACTGTCTTCTTTTTTCATAATCGATTTAGCTATTCTATTTTCTTTGACTTTCCAAGTAATTTTTAGAATAAATTTCATATCTACAAGAATTCATAAGATTTATATTAACATATATGCCAATTTAGGGATAAATTTAGATAGTGAGCGTTTTAACCCATGAACATAGTGTTCCTCTCCATTTATTTAGGTAATTGATTCATTCCCTCTGTAATTTGTGGTTTTCAGAATACAAGTCTTGGACATGTTTCATTAGGTTTCCAACTAATTTTTGGACATTTATAAATGGAATTATATTATAATTAAGATGTCTACAGTTCATTGTCATTATATAAAACTACAATTAGAATTTTAAGTAATATTATATCTTGTTACATTGCTTAGCTCACTATTTCTAGGAGGCTATTTATAGGGAGAAGGTGATCATCTGCAAGCCAAAGAGAGAATCTTCAAAAGAAACCAAACCTATCAATACCTTGACCTTTAACTGAAAGTCTGCAGTTGTGAGAAGTTAACGTCTGTTAAGTCAGTCAGTCTGTGATATTTTGTGATGATGTCCCAACATAACTAATGCAATTTTAACAAGCAAGATATATAAAGAACCCATTGGAGTCAGAGGCAGAAAGTTGTGTGGAATCACTCTGTAGAACTTTAAGACATAAATAGTTACATCAGTCAAAGGAGTATAGTATTGGTGAGGGCATAAATAGTGAAATGGAAACCAGAAATAGATTTACATAATTATCCCCAATTTTATTTTACAAAAACAGCTCAATGAAAGAAAGTAATAGCAAAAAATGGTGCTGGATTAATTAGATATCCTTAGGTAAAAAGTTATCCTTCCTCTTTATAAAATGACTCACATGTATCATAATTTTATTTAATTAATGAAATAAAGGAACATTGCATTGCAATATCATATAGGTTTAAGGTGTGCATCATTATAAATCAACACCTGTGTATAATTATTATATTCACCATCATCATTCCATTCCTCCTTCTACACAATAGATCTCTTCTACTCAGTTTGCCCAACCTCATCTGCCTTCCCTTCATATACACAATAATTTGATTTTATTGACTAAAAGTCTATTTCTGTTCAATTTTATTCATTTTTTGCTTCATTTCTCTCTATATATATCATAATATTACATATGAGTAAAATAATACAATATTTGCCTTTCTTCTGGTTTATCTCACTCAGAATAACTCTCCAGGTCCATACACGTTGCTGCAACTGGCCAAATTACATCTTTTGTGATAGCTAAGTAGCATTCAATTATACATGTATACATATACATATATAAACACCTACATGCATATACATACACATATATATATATATAAATACATCACATCTCCTTTGTCCATTCATATGCAATTAGTTTGTTTCCAGCTCTTGGATTAGTGTAAATAACGCTACAATAAATGTGAATGGGGTACATGTAAATTAGTGTTGCTGTGTTTTAGGACAAATACACAGCAGTGGGATACCCGTATTATATTAGATTTTTATTCTCATTTTTTGAAGACTTTCCACACTGCTTTCAGTAATGGTTGTACCATTTTACACTCCTATCAACAGTATATAAATATCCCTTTTTTCAGCATCCACATCAGAACTTGTTTCCACTCTTTGGGATAATAGGCATTCTCATAAATGTGAGGTTATATTGAATTGTGTTTTGAATTGCATTTTCCTAACAACAAGATATGAGAAATGCTCTTCACTCCTTTATCAAAAGTTAATTATTCATGTGTGTAAGTTCATTTATAGGATTTTGGTTCTATTCCATTTATTTGTGTGAATTTTTTATTCCAGTACCATGCTAACTTGATTACTATTGCTTTGCAGTGTAGCTTGAGGTCAGATATAATACTAAAAATATTTTTCTTTTTTTCTCAGGGCTGTTTTTACTACTAGAGGTTTCTTGTAGTTCCAAGTAAATTTCCTGAATTTTGTTCTATTTCTTTGAAGAATGTGATTTTGATGACTATTGCATTAAATCTCTGTATTGATTTAGATATTGCAGCCATTTTAGCAATTTTAATTCTTCCAATTCATGAACATGGTATATCTTTCCATTACTTTGTGTCTTCTATTTCTTATCAATGTGTTATACTTTTCAGAGTATGTCTTTCAATTATTTAGTTCAGTTTATCCCACAGTATTTAATTATTTTTGGTGCAATTGTAAGTGGGATTGTTTTCCAAAGTTTTCTTTCTTCAAGTTTGTTGCAAGTCTGTTTAAAATCTATAGAAATACAATAGATTTTTAATATTAATTTTATAGCCTCTCACTTTATTGTTTTCATTTATTTTGTCTTATAGTCTTTACTGGAGTCTTTGTGATTCTCTCTATATTATCATGCAATCTGCAAATAGTGCTAGCTTAACTTCTTACTTTCCAATTTGGAAAAATTTTATCTTAGCTTTTGTGTAATTGCACTGAACAGGATTTCTAACTCTATATTAATAGTGGGTAGAATAGAAATCCTTTTCTTATTACTCATCTTAGAGGGAAAGGTTTCAATTTTAACCAATTAAATATATAGTAACAGTGATTTTGTTAATATTTCACTTTTATTATGTTGAGGTACATCTTTATTTGGATATTTGGAGATTTGGTAACATAAAGGGTGTTGAATATTACCAAATGGTTTTCTGTGACTTTTGAGATGATAATGTATTTGACTTTCCTTTTATTGATATAGTGTATCATATTATTGATTAATGTGTGTTGAACCACCCTTGTGTCCCTCGAATGAACTCCAGTTAATCAGTGTATGTTTCTATTAATGAGTACTTTCATTTGCTTTGCTAGTATTTTGTTGTGGATTTTTGCATTAATATTTATCAAAATTATTGGTCTGCAATTTATTTTTGTGATTTCCTTGTCTGGTTTTGAAATTAGAGTAATACTGAAATCATAAAAAGTATTTGGAATTTTTCTTTATATTTTTGGAAAAGTTCATTAAGGATTGGTATTCATGCTTTTTGAAAATTTGGCAGACTTCACTAAAGAAATCATCTGGTCTGGGACTTTTATTTTGGAGGAGATTTTTAGTTACTGTTTTAATTTCCTTACACATGATTGATCTGTTCAGGTATTCTATTCTTCCTGATTTTGTCTTGGTATGTCGTCTGTTTCTAGGAATATGTACATTTCATCTAGGTTATTCAATATATTGCAATAGCTGTGTTCCTAGTGAAACACTATGCTCTTCTGTATTTCTGTAGTATCTGTTGTAATTTCTCCTGTTTGTTTTCTGATTTTATTTATGTTTACTCTCGCATCTTCTTTTGAGTCTAGCTAGCAATTTGTCTATCTTTTCATTCAACAAGCTCTTGGTTTCCCTGCGCACTTCTAAATTCTTTCTTTGTATGGGACCTTTGATATTTTCACAATTACATGCCATTGTATTCATAACCAGGAGTTCTTTGGGCTTCACTGACTCATTCATTCCTTCCCCAGGTTTAGGAAGCTTTCAGCTATAATTTGTTTGACTCAGTTCTATATTCCCTTCCTCTCTCTCTTCACCTTCTGGGATACCCATTATTCTTATGTTGCCTTTATTAATGGAGTCATACATGTATTAAAGTATTTCATTTGAAAAATATTTTATTTCTCTATTTTCTTCCACCTGTTTCATTTCTACATTTCTGTACTCCAGGTCACTTATCTTCACCTTCATTTTGTCAATTCTGCTTCTATAGCTTTTTATCGTATACTTGGCCTCATTTATTGTATTCTTTGCTTCCTGAATCCATTTCTTCTTTAAAACTTTAATTTCTGCCTCTGTTTATTCATTGTATTTTTGATCTCTACAACTTGTTTTTTTTTTACTTGATTTGTTTTTCTGACTTCTCCAGTATTCTTATACCGATTTTACTGATTTACCTTGTTTTTTCACTTGTTTAATCACTTCTGTTGTATTTCTCTGACTAGTTTTTCTGACTTCTCTTGTATTTCTTTGAATCTTGTGCAAATTTCCCTTTTCATTCTTTGAACTGATTTTCTAAGGTTTCTTTTATTGCTCTGAGTTTATCTTTGGTTGCTTTGAATTTACATTAAAATATATAATTCTCCATGTCTTTAAATTATCTCTTTTTGTTGTCATTATACCTTGAGCTCTCAAACTATCTTATGCTCTTTTCCTTTCCACAGAGCCTTAGATCTGAGCTATTTATTTTTGACTTACCAGTAAGTTGTGTTCTGTTTTTATTTTTTATTTTTGACCCTTGAGTACATCTGTAGTAAACATCACTTGCTGAGTCAGGTAGGTGGAAGATTGTTTCCTTGTGGAAGGAGTATGTGGAAAGGGGTTATAGTTGTTGTTGTGGGCTTCAGAGGGTGGGAGTGTTCGTTAATATGGGTGGCACCAGAATCAAGTTTCCTTTCTGGGATCCATACCTGGTGTTGACAGTCCATCCGTTGTGATGTTGGAGTGCTCCACTACTTGAGTGTGGATACCAAGGTGTATATAAGGGGGTGTATTCCTCTCATTTTTGCTCCATACTGGGTTTTCAGGCAGTGTGGGGACTAGGGTCCCAAACTCAACCCTTCATCTATGGGCTTCACTCATGCCAATAATGTGGGCAAGCACATAATCTTTGTTCTTCCTTTCCTTGGATTAAATATTGGGTCTGATGCCCTGTTGTCTCTGTCTTGTTCACTACTTGTGCAGCTGTAGCTGCCCTGTTGCCACAGCTTCATGTCCCTTTACACCCACTTTTGGTCACTCAGATGTGTGCAATTCCTTAGGTCAACTTTATCTATTGTCTCTTTTCTTTTTCAAGTTGCTGGAGTGCTGTGGGGCTCCCCCACTGACATTGTTTCCACATAGAATAGTTAATTATATCCCTTACAAGTGAAGAAGGAATGATCTTGAATTCTATCTTGATCCCTTTTCAAAGTTTATCATATTTTTAGTAGAAAATATGGAACAATATACATTTTGGCAAAAGACATAGGATAAAATCTTTCTAACCAAGGCTTGGTGAATAGTTTTTATATTTGACATAAAAAGCACCAACAATTAAATGGAAAATTGATAAATTAGACCTAACCTTACCAACATTAGAAACTTTTGCTCTGCAAAAGACCCTATTAAAATAATGAAAAGACAAGCTATAAGCTTGAAGAAAATATTTGCAAACCATATATATGTCAAAGCATCTGTATCTAGAACATATAAAAAAAAACTCAACTAGTTCCCAGGATTTTTCAAATTGGAGAAATATCTGGCATTTGTTTCCATCTGTGAGATATTCCTATACTTTCAATTAACGAACCTGTCTATCTTGCTTTTATATTTTATATGCTTTTTTCTGATTCTAATGCTCAATAATAACTAAGAGTTTTTGCATAATGATACAGAGCATCTAAGCCATATACCATAAATTTAAAGATACTGCTGCCCACAAACAAGTCCAGGAAGTCCTCTACCTGTGAGGATTGATAAAACCTAGCCTAAAAGAAGAATATTAGTAGACATTATAGTTGCAAGAAGCTTTAAAAAGTAACTATTATCCACATTTTACAAACTAGACTAATTAGGACCTAAAACATACAGTGATTTATCCAAGATTATGTTCCCAAGAAGTAAATAGTAGAGCTATGACTAAAATTCAGAATTTTTTTCCTAATCGATGCTCTTTTTCTACACCTCATGCCCCATTACCTCACTAATATCAGAATTTAATGACACCTAAGATATTTTTAACTCTTTCAGCTGACAGAATTTATAGTATGTAAAGTTAAGTCATCTAGTCATAATTTTAACAAGCCTGTGCTGAGATCTTACTATGTTTCAGGCCCTGGGCTAGGTGGAGTGGAAATATTTGAGTTATTAAAAGAGAAAACATTGCTGAATAATTCTCATTAAATAATTCACTAGGAAAACTACTGGATACAACTGACTGAATTTTTCTAGGATACTTAGTCATAATTCCTTATTAAAAGGAATTTTCAGAGATCACACAACTCATTTCATTACCTCTAAGTAGAGGTGGACCCAAATTAAGATTATTATAATCTTGTTTAATGCACATATATTATCAGGCATAATCAAAGTAACACAAACGCACAAACCACATTCACAGTCATGTAATACACAAAATAATTCAAATAGGTGCTAGTATTTCTACTTTATGAGTAAATTAAGGCATAAGAAGTTTTATTTGCCAATTACTATGTAGCAAGTAAGAACATGAGCCAAAATTTGAATTTGGTCTGTTATGGAAATACAAATTCTTAATCACTTCACTCTACAGATCCTACATTATGTGGTGGCTGTTAAATAGTACTTCCATGATACCACCACCAAACTAAAATGAAAGAAAGCTAAAAGGAAGGAAAAAAACAGGACTAATTTATTCTGTATTTACTTTTAAGCTCAGAGCTCTATAGGAAGAAAAAACAAAAGTAACAATGTTTTCATAAAAAAGAGATCAAACATAGACTTTTATTATATTCCCTTGTAAGGTAGTACAATTGAAAATATTGTGGGAGAGTTTCTATTTTTTATCTTTAAAAATCATCTCAACTAGACATAAAATGGAAAAAATGTAGCCTTTACACTGAGCTTTTGAGTCCTTTGACACATGCTCCAAAAGTGTTACTCATCCTACCTCCACCCCCATTCCCACTGCCACCCTCACAAAGCAACTATACAAGAAGCAGTACAATGTACCTTTTTTGGGAAAAGTGATTTATGCAATAATTTTGGATAATAAAAATGCACCCTTTTCCCCTCTGATGATTTCCCACTTCAAATCCCATCAAAGAGTGCTTCCTAATGCTTAGATTGTTTTGGCAGTGTTTCTGTCAAGAAAAGCTTCTATCCTGTCCAGTCTTGACCTGAAGATTACAGTCTCAAGTGGAAAGTAATGCTGGAAATTGCAACAATTACCAATAAGAGGGACAGAGACTCAAGCTAATTATCTGATGACTTCTGCTATGATAAAGTTTCTGTGAGGGATGTTATCTTGCAAGAACACATCCACCAGATCTGCCTGCTTCACAGGGATAAATGAAAGAAAAGTGACTGTTAAGTAGGGGATGCAATATGTACAGAGAGTATACTGCTATTTCAAGAATGAAGAGAAAATGAAGCACAATTATTCTGTAACCCTGTCCTGATCCCAAAGAATGTGATGTCAGCTTGCATAGAAAAATATGACTTGTTGGATATATTCCACAATGGAACTGATACATCAGTCACAGAATCCTCAAGACAGGGTGTACACCTGCCCTCCCCTTGACTTCCAAGCAGAATACTAGAAAAGAGCATAACTGTCATATGTCCAAATGATAATATACTGTTAAAGATTGACAAAAATAATGTTTTGTTCTCCCTCATTCATTCTATAGCCAAGTTCTTCCTCTGATCAAATCCATATTTCTCTGGGATACCAACAAATCCCAATTTGCTTCAGATGGTCTGCATGCCAGGGCTTGGTTCTGAAGTTTAGTAATATTCAATTATGCCACAGTAGACCCCCTTGACTAGGTCTTATGATGACTCCCAAGATGGTGCAGGCCTCTAGTAAATGCTCAGAAGGGGATGGTTCCAGTTCCAAGATTTTTATTCTTACTGACTCCTTAGGTAATCTACCCACACGCTGGAGCCAAAGCTCCCATTAGCCTGCCCTGTTATTCTTGGCTAACATGGAAATTAATGAAAACTATTTCATGGTTTTGAGTGGGCTCAGCAGGGAGGAAAGCTGAAGACTTATGAAGACAGGTGCAGAAAAACTGAAGGTGGAAGATTCTAGCCACTCTTTCATGGCACTAAAATAGTCAATTTTAAGGTTAGAAGTGGGGAATGAGCAGTTAGGAAAGGCGATCAAAGACCAAAACCTTGAAACATTTCTTGAGCAATTGCTTCCATGCCAGGTAAAGAAACTGGCTGACTGCATGTTAGTTTTATATCTTAGAGGTAAATTTTGCCCCTAAGGTGTTTCCAAATAAGACAGTGAAATAGGTTTATAATTATAGGACTTTGCAACCACACAGCTTTTGAAGACTCAAGCTCAGTTAGTTGACTAAATTCAGGATAAATTAGAAAGTTGTTAAAAATGCTAATGCAAAGGTAGTTTGTATCAAGAGAGGTATAATGCTCAGAATTAAGGAGGTGATAGTTTTACTCTATACTGGGCTGGAAAGATCAGATGAAATATTATTTTTACTATCAGATATCATAGGTTATGACTTATATAGTCAAATTGAATCATGTTATAAAACAGTAACTAGGATAGTACATAAGCAGGTGCCTGAAAGCTTATATAGGAAATAGTAAAGGGAACTTTTAAGGGCTATAATAGGAAAATAAAGTTGGATTTGTCCTATATAATTTAAATAAGAGTAGAATGATTGAGTGATTGTTTCAATCAAGTGTAGCTTTTCTAGCAAATCTGGGAATATGTCAGAACACAAAGAGATAAGTCCTAAAATCAGTTTTAAAAGGACTAGTTATAGTGATTCCTTACCATAACAGGTAGAAACAGCAGTGAGCTGGCATAACGAAGGATTATCAGAGGCCTTAGAACGCTAGCTAATCGATGTTGTTAATTTTATTGAGGTAATGAATATAGTAAACTCGAAATGAATTCAAAACAGCCTCTGTCACTGCTCTGATCCGAATGATAAATCAGGAAAACCCCACTACAGGAGAGGAAGACTCTATCGACAATGATAACAAGCATTGAGTGCTTCCCACAGTCATCACAATGTCTCCAGCCCTAGTGATCTACCTGGAAAAAATAGCTGCAAGAGAGGAAGACACCTAGCCCCAGCAAGAGCAAGGCATAATATGCCCATATTCTCTGCTGAAACCCTACCCCTTGTTATCAAACAGGAAAAGTCAGCCTAGGATGAGTGAGAAGATCCATGCCCCAAGTGAGAACAGGCAGATGTACCTTCTACTCTCAGCTTCAATAAGCAGGGAATGCCCACAGTAGCAATAGCCTAGGAAGGGAAAAAAAGAGAAAGAAAAAAACAAAGCCCCAGTGCTAAATACAAGACACAGAATCAAGCAATGCCACAATCTGAATCCCAAAATACAAAACAAGAATGGTTGAAAGAGAAGATGACACCAGGATCTCCCCCAGAGAAGTCTATGGATACTGATTGGGACAACTTAACAGAGAGATAACTCAAAATAATAGCTATAAAAAGCTGAACAATATGCAGGAGGCCCAATCAATTACCCAGAGCAAATCCAAAACCTCCAAAAAGACATGACAGATTACAAGGTCAACTTCACCAAGAAGATTGAGACAATAAATAAAACCCTAATAGAAATGCTAGGGAAAATACAGAGTCAATTAATTGAAGATAAACATGGATAGACCCATAACAAACAATCTCACGGAAGAAGGAACCTCAGAAATTGAAGACAAGAACATAGGCAACCACATGGAAGAAGAGACAGAAAAATAGACTGAGGAAAATGAGAAATATCAGAAATACTATGAGAAGAACAACTGTTAGGATAGTAAGTATTCCAGAAAGTGAGAAGATAGGAAGAAATAAACAGAAAATTTACTTAAAGAAATAATAGCAGAGAACTTCCATTACCTGTCACAAAAAGTCATTCCATCAAAGGCTAGGGATCTTGGGACTGGTTGCAGAGGCAGTAAGGAGCATGCCCAGCAGGGCTGGGATCTGGAGCCAGGGAAGACCAACTTGGCACAGGGTGAAAGGAGAGCCAGCACACCGAGTGCTGACTGGAGCACGCAATGTGAAATTGTGCTGGGTGCCGCCAAAACCGGAAATCAGCCAAAGAAAACCCCAGCCCCAAATTCTCCCACAACCATTTGCATCAGAGACTCGGGATCCGCCAAGTGGATATCGGGCCCACTACATATCCCACCCACTAGATCTCCCACGGATACCCCAGCCCCAGAATTATAGTGAGAAGACAGTCCCATGAGGAACCAAACCTCAATGCTACCCACTAGCGCCACCCTGTGGGTAGAGGCAAACTGCATCCTGATTGCCAATCCTGGGCAAGTATAAGGTGATCACACCTATGCAAAGCCATTATTGCAGGGAAATCAAACCCTCAAAAATATAAACAGAATGCAAATAGAGAAAAGGCACAGAGAAATATATGAGAAATGATGGATCTAATCAAACAGCAGACATATGTAAATTACCTGAAGATGAATTTAGGGCAACAGTGATTAACATACTCATGATAATCCAGAAATTAGTAGAGGAAGTAAAAGAGAATGCCAGGAAGCAAAGAGAAGAAATGAAACAAGACATCAAACAGGTAAGAGATACAATGTCTGAACTAAAGGACTCGACAGAGGAACTCAACAACAGGATGAACGAAGCTTTCAATAGAATCAGTGATCTGGAAGATAGCACAGAGGAACTCAAGCAAACCAGCAAAGAGATAAAAAATCAAAGAATAGAAGGCAACATTCAAGACCTCTGCGATAACAACAAAAGGAACAAAATTCACATCATATGGGTCTCAGAGGAAGAGAGAGAAAAGGGGGAAGACACCGTATTTGAAGAAATAATAGATGAGAACTTCCCTAATCTGAAGAATGAAGCAAGCGTCCAGATCCAGGAAGCTCAAAGAGTTAACAATAAAAGAAACCCAAACAGAAGTACACGTAGCCATATCATCACCAAAATGTCAAAAATATAAGATAAAGAATCTTAAAAGCAGCCAGAGAAAAATGTGTCACAGATGAGCCCCCATAAGATTGTCAGCAGATTTCTCAAATGAAACTCTGCATGCCAGAAGGGAATGACATAATATATTCAAAGTGGTGGAAAGGATTTTCAATCTAGGATACTATGTCTGGCAAGATTATCATTCAGAACTGAAGGAATGATAGTATATAGATCAATAAACAGAAGTGAAGGCCCAGAAATAAGCCAAAATATACATGAACAATTAGTTTTTGACAAAGGAGTCAAAAGCTTACATTTGGGCAAGGAAAATCTCTTCAATAAATGATGTTGGGAAAACTGTACAATCATTTGAAAAAGGCTGAAACTAGGTCACTACCTAATGCCATACACAAAAATTAGTTTAAAGTCAATTAAATAGGTATAAGGTTGGAAACCATTAAATGCATAGAAGAAAACATAGACAAAACACTACTGGACATTGGCCTGAGATGTCTTTGGGAACGCCACTCTAATAGCAAGGTAAATAAAATAAAAAACATATAGCATTAAACCAAACTAAAAAGCATCGGCACAGTGAATGAAAGTCTCACCAAAAAAAAAAAACAACATACAACTGAATGGGTGAAGATATTTGCACATCATACATCTGACAAAGGTTATTCATCAAAGTATATAAAGAACTCATAAAATTCAATAGCAGAAAAAGCTAATAATCCTATTAAAATGGGTAGATGATTTTGATAGACATTTCTCTACAGAAGACATACAAATAGCCAACAGGTACATGAAAAGATGTTCTATCTCTCTTATCAGTAGAGAAATGCACATCAAAACAACAATGAGCTATCACCTCACATGAGAGAATGGCTATTATCCAAAAAGAATGGGAACAAGTGCTAGAGAGGATGTGGAGAAAAGGGAACTCTTAGACAATATTGGTGGGAGAGTAAAATAGTGCAACCATTATGGAAAGCAGTATGGAGATTCCTCAAAAAATTTAAAATAGTAATCCTATATGATTCAGTTGTTCCTCTACTGGATATTTAACCCCCTATTTGTAGAGATATATGCATTCCCATCCTCATTATAGCATTATTGACACTAGCCAAGAGCTAGAAACAATCTAAATGCTCATCAACAGATGAGTGGATAAATAATATACACAGTGGGATATTACACAGCTATCAAAAGGTGAAATCCTGACACTTGCAGCAACATGGATTAATGTGGATGGAATTATGCTTAGTGAGCTGTCAGGAGAAAGATAGACATTGTATGATATCATTACTATGTGGCATATAAAGATACCAAGCAAATGAATGAACCAAATTAAACAAAAAAGACTTCAAAATAAACTAAATCAAACATCAATACACTATGAACCAAAATAGCAAATCCATGGGTGCAAGAAGATATGGGGAAAGGGAATAGGTTAAAGGGGATTAATTGTAAGTGAAGGAAAAAATGAAATAGCAGTATTAAAAATCAAACCAAATTAAATTTTAAAAGTAGCTAAAATCATTACTGTGTCCCTTCAGGGAACTGAAAACTCTCTAACATCCCATGAATTGCAAAAAATGTTATTAACATTTGGTGGAAGGGGTAAAAGAGCACAAAATCACCATGTGTCTGTATGTGACCTTTCAAAACCCAATACACTTTATTAGCAGGAATAGCCTGTCTTGCTTTTCATTGTCTAGACTGTTATTCCTCACAATATAATTTCTTCTTATGTTGAGAAACTGTTTGAATCATATAACCTTTCTCAGTATGAAAAATTCAAGGTGCTGTGATGAGGCTTTTATTTTGATTTAGAAGATTAACTTAGAGCCCTCTTTGTTCAGAATGACAAATTTTACATGATGAGGATAAAAGTTTGTGTGTAGACTCATTCTTCTTCAGATGTATGATACCACACCACATCTATCACCAAAGTTCTAATAATCTTCTACACTTTCCATTGGAGCCCAAACCCCTTCCCTTCTGTTAACCCCATTTCTGTTGTTAGTCTAAGGGTTTGACTTTGGTTTGTTTTATCTGTTCATTTGCTTTGGTTTGTTTTGCCTGTTCTTTTGCTTTGCTTCTCTAAATTCCATGAGTGAAATTATCCAGTACTTGTCTTTCTCCCTACTTAGTTCATTTAGCATAATCACCTCAAGTCCCTTCCATAGTATCACAAATAACAAGATTTCATTTTTTTAAATCTAAGTAAATATATCATTAAGTACATGTATGACATTTTCTTTATTCAATGGTAGTTTGTTTCAATTTCTTTACTAATATCAATAGTGTGACAATGAACTTAGGGGTATATATATCTTGGAGTTAGTGTTTTCATATACTTTGGATAGATATCTAGAAGGGGGATTTGCTGGATAATAAGATAGTTCTATTCTTAATTTTTTGAGGAACATTCATACAATTTTCCAAAGTGACTGCATGAAATTACATTCTCATTGAAGTAGAGGTTTCATTTTCTAAGATACTCATCAATGTTTGTTGTTTCAATCATTTTTAAATACATAGTTTTTACAGGTAAAAACTGGTTTTGTTTTACATTTTTTTAATAATAAGCAATAATGAATATTTTGTCACATGTTCATTGACTATCCTTATGTCATCTTTGGAGAAGTATCTATTAAGACCTATGCATTTTTTTATGCTGGGGTGTTGTTACTGAGGTGTACAGTTCTTTATATTTCTTGTAAGCACCTTGTTGAATGTGTGATGTGCAAATATCTTCTCCCATTCTGTTGGATGTCTTTTCATTCTGACAAGTTTCTTTCACTGTGCAAAAACCTTCTAGTTTGATATAGCACCACTTTTTTACTTTTACTTTTGTTTCCATTGCCATTGGAGTTGAGTCATCAAAGACATATCTAAGTCCAATGTCATAGAATGTATTTCCTATGCAGTATTTTAAATAATTTTACTTTTATCTCCTCACTGTAACTTATCCATTCTTGCTGCCATCAGCATCTCTGATTCTAGATGGAATGGCTGATTTCTGCTTCATAATGGGTTAACTAATGAGCTTATTCTGTTCTATAATTGATTAATTAGCCATTTATTAACTAATAATTAACTAAATCTATTAACTAAAAAGTTAATGGAAAAAATAACTTAATATCCATTATGGATCTAAATACCCTAAATAAACCTAACCCTCTCTACACTTTATGTTCTTAACTTGCAATATCTCTCAAAATAATAAATTCCTTTTTATCACCCTTTTATTTCCCTAAATTTACTTGCAATTTTGATATGCAGGCATATAGGCAGTCCAGAAAGATTCTAGAATTTGCTAAACAAATCCAAGTTCACCTAATACACACCCTTACAGTCCTCAGTGAAACCTTCATTTCTGTCTTTCTGAATAAGAAGATTAGGTGTTTTTAGTTCCATATCTACTGTTATTAGTGAAGTACAAATAAAAACAAGTGATAGATCACCTCACACCTGTGAGATTGGTTATTATCCAAAAGACTGTAAATAACAAGTGTTGGTGAGGCTGCAGTAAAAGGGAATTCTTATACACTGGGGGTGTTAGTGTAAACTGGTACAATCATTATGGATAAGAAGTATATAGATTCTTCAAAACAGTGAGAATGGAAAATTACATGTGACCCCATTATTTCATTGTTGGATATTTAGTGAAAAATGCAATAAATTGAAATGAAAGCTGCACTTCCCATGTTCATTGCAGTGTTATTTACAATGGCCAAGAGTTTGAAGCAACCTATGTGCCCATCAACACATGAGTGGATAAGGAGGATCTGGTATATAGACAAAATAGAATACTACCTAGCTATTAAAAATACTGAAATCCTGCCATTGCAACAACATGGAGGGACCTAGAGAGAATTGTGCATATTAAGATAAATCTGAAAGATAAAGATAAACATTATACGATTTCAGTAACATGCGATTTATAGAGAAATCAAACACATGAACTAAATAAAACAAAAATAGACTTTCAGTCTATAGAGTCAAATTAATAGCTACCAGAGGAAAGGAAAAGGGGTGGGAAAATTATATAAAAGGGATCAATTATATGACAAAGGATAGAATTGAACCATTAAAAGCAATTGAGCTGTTGATTATAAACTTAATGTACTATATACAGATGTTGATTTATAATGATGCACACTTTAAATCTGAAAAAGGACTATCCTTATATAATATCTTTTGTACTGACACTTTTTGTTAATTTTCTTACTTCTTCATATTATTTCTTTTTCAGTATCATTGCATCATTCCTTATGCACATTTGGGTTTTTTCTGTCTGCACTGGACACTGTAGAATAGCATGAGAACATGACATATACCCAAACTTGAAAATGGGCTTGGCGACTGGCTAATATGAGCATGGACTTGAATGCAAAAGATGGACTTTCTGGGATAAGTGCCTCTGCCTGCACTCACTGTACCCAAGATGTTCTGCCCTAGAATTTTGCTGTATTTGTCTAGTTGACTGTTCTTGCCTGATCACTACCTTCCCTCTGCTAGCACGAACTTACGAAAGAGTTCCTCTCCACACCAGTAGTGTGGTAACTTTCCAAAAGTATACCTGACCCACCACCATCAGAACCCCCTGTTGTGAGTACAATAAAGGTCATGTTCTTGCTGCCTGTGTCTTCTTGTGATTTCCTCAGACTATCTACTACACAGGGTATTACTCTGCCTGAAAATAAAGACCTGCATAATAATTGGCATAACCAGCAGAATAGTCTGGATACCTCATATATGCAGGCCAAAGTGGATATACAGATGGCCAGAAAGCACATGAAAAGATTTCCTACTTGCTGGATATCAGAGAAATGCAAATTAAAACAACAATGAGATATCACCTCACACCTGAGAGACTGGTTATTATCCAAAAGCCTTGGTATTCACCCAAAAGATACAAAAACACTCATTCACAGATATTTATGCACCCCCATGTTTACTGCAGCCCTATTCAAATAGCTAAGATTTATAAACCACCTAAGTACCCAACATCAGATGAATGCATAAAGAAGACGTGGTGCATATATACAATGGAATACTACACAGCCCTTAGAAGAGATGAAACCCTGTCATTTGAATCAAGATGGATGGATCTAGAGAGGATTATGCTAAGTGAAATAAGTCAAAAGAACAAAGATAGATATCAGATAACCTCATTCATAGGTAGAATGCAAATGGAAACACAAAGAAACAGATGAACAAAACCAACCCTTGGACACTTGCAACAGAACTGAGGCTACCAACAGGGAATGGGATGGGTGAGATGGGCAAAAGGTAATGGAGCCCACTGGACAAAGGTGAAGGACATTTGGTGTAGAATGCTTGGTGATTTGGTGGAGGGCAGTGTTTTGACATATATCTGATGAATGGAAAACCTATACATATGAGGTTATTTTAATGTGCAGAATAAATTAATACAAAAATAAATAAAATGGATAAGCAGGTAATGGCTTCAGTGGGCTGGTTCTTATAGTATGTCCACTCTGACCAGCTATGAACCAACAACTACAAGTGCTGGGATGCCAACCAAAATAGATCGAAATAACCTGTCAATCTGTACCCTACAAGACACAGGGACAACAACATCTGGTACAAGTTCTCACTTTTCTGGCTGAAAAAAATCTACAAGGTTTCCATGAGGAGGGCTCAGCAAACAGAATACCTGGGTATCATCTTAACCGCAGGACACATATATATCTGTGTTGAATTGGAAAAAAATCTTGACATGGGAAGTCAATGGGTTAAACTTAAAACTAAATGACTCTGATATTCTGGGCTTCAATTTTGGGCACTAACAGTGTTCCTTAAAATGTCATTAACTCTACAGTTTGGACAAAGAAAGATATGAAACAAAACTTGGATTATGTAAATCCAAAAGGAAAAGGAAAATGACCTCAATGTGTTTTTCACCAAGATAACAGTAATACAAGCTGGCATGAGTACAATGTCCCTAAGAAAAAAGAAAACTTGCAACTTTTTTTTGAAACTGCTTTTGAAATGTAACAATCAAGTTTAGAGGAAAAAAGGGAAAGGACACTTTGAAATTACAAACCACTGCTTTAACCCTTTGTTTTCTCTTAAGCAGGATGACAGGAAATAAAAAATATAGAAGACTTTTACACAGAAAACAGAAGTAGGACTCAAAGACTCAGCTCAATTTCAGGAGTAAAATTAAGAGATCTCTCTCCATGTCTATGTGTATGTTTGTTTGTACATGCATCATAAATTGTGAATGGCGTTGCCAGAATTACTTTGTATCAACTGGTCCACAGAAGGTACCTTCATGGATTATTGCTGAAATCAAAATATGATAATGAACTAAATAGGAATTAGGTTCAATTCATTGATCTGGCCTACATAAACATGTCTTATGCCACCTGAGGAAATTTTATTGTGAAAAAGCTCATATTGTTTGTGAGTTCTCTAAGCTAGAAAATGTTGCCTTGTCTCTTAACTTTCTTTTAAGAATTTCATACACTAAAAGATAATAGGAAAAGAAATGCATATAATAAGTAGGCAGGAAGGAGAAAGGCAAAAGAAGAATTGATACATTTCTAAGTAGAAAGAAATAAAGGACATGGGTTTATTTTTTGTAAAAATGTACTAAAGGAAGTAATTTTGTTTTTAAGTAAAATAACAGTCCAAGAATGAATTAAAGGCAGAATTTAAATGGATTTTGGCATAGTATGAAGGTTTATGCAAGTGAAAAATTTTTGTCAAAGAGGTATTTTGAAAGACATTTTAGTGTGGTTACAGTAATAATAGAATAAATATCTATTTATTTTTCCTTTGCTTCATATATGATAAATTTTTCAAATTTTATATTCTATATAAATTGAAAAAATTCCTTTCTAATGTGTTGGCAAGGCCTCCCACCCTCCTTATACAGCATCTACGGAAGGAAGAGCCAATGGATCACAACAAACTACAAGGATCTGAATTGTCATATTTTTCAGTGTTATCTAGTTGAACGAGAAAAGGTATTATGGGCTGCCATTATAAAATAATATATACAGGTTTATTCTGCCCATATATCCCCTACACATTTTCAGGAATTCTGAGGTCTGCTGGGTTATTGGAAGGCATCCACTCCACATCTGACTCAGATCATCCAACCACTATATCAGTTAGTCTGGAAAAGGGCCACCTGGGAATTGAGAAAAGCAAAACACAGCCTTAAAGGCCATCAAACAAGCTTTACAAACTGCAAACACTGGGACCCAACCCTGTGAACTAAATGTTTATATGACTCAGGATGGATATGTCTGGGGGTTTAGGAAACAGTAAGGATACACAAGGGTGACCATCAGGTTTTAATATCAACTGTGGAAAAAGCTGAGTCCCATTGCAATCTAACTGAACAACAAGTTAATGTAGCATATCAAGACCTGTGAGTCATTGAGTCCAGGTATGGCAGCCATGACATTGAAAACAACATCATGGAGTAAATTCAAGATATAACTGTGTAACCCAAAAGCTCAATGGCACACGTACTGACAGTGACCAATTGGAGCACTTACAGCAATGCAGCACTGTAGAAGCAGACTCATTGGCCTGAATCCAATGACTGAAAGAAACACCTGCAGTGGACATGGCCATATGGCTTCACTGGAAAATGGGACATACCGGTCTACAAGTGCAGCAATGGGCCAATAATCTTCACATCAATTGGTGGATTTACCTACCTTACAACTCAACAAGGACTAGCATAATTGAAAAATATAACAGCCTGCTGAAAGACAAACCCACACATATGTGGGAGAACTGCCCAGCCACATGAGACATTGAGATGCTCAAATGACTGCTCATGCCCTGGGACCACTCACCAGTGAAACTCTGAACCTGACCATGGACAACCCCAATGTGACTACAGGCACACAGCAATAACAAACCTTGCAACCATGCATCAGATACCCGAACAACATGCTACTGACAGCTCCACAGACATTACCCTCACCTGGCTTTAGAGAGTTTAGGTTGGACCTAGATAATGGTCTCTGGTGACCTGTTGAGGGAGCTACTCTGTGTGAGACAGTCTCGGGTGGCTCACGGTTCTACAAATAGAATTGCAAAGCCTGCCGCCCATTACATTGAGCAGAAAAGTGGCACCCGTGTAAATGGGCCACAATATAAGTCAGGTAATTGCAAATAACACCTACGGAGTGGCCATTCATTCCTGGGCCAGTACTGACTACCTCGCTTGTAGCATATAATGGTGATATTATCCTCTCTTAATCTTCTTTCCTGAAAGGGGTAGCATATATAAACAACTTGCAATAACTGCCTTAGCTAACCACAGTGATTTGCCCTAAACCAGATGACATGTGTATTGACATTGAGTGACCAAAAGGTAAATTATGTTACAGAATAAAATGACACTAAGCATGTTTACAGTGGCTCAAGAAGGATATTGTGTGGTGATTGGTTCCAAATGCTGTACCTATATTTCTAATGCCTCTCACAATGTCTCTCTTGCTCTACAGGCTGTAAATAAGATCTCCATGATTTTCGTCTTGGAGGACAACTCTCCACTACTTGGTGGGGTTCTCTCTTGCCCTGTTGGAGATGGGTGCTCCTAGGTATAGCTGCCTGTCTGCTGATTTTGAACAACAATTAATCACTCTCATCTGTACACTATACTACAGTTGAATTCAATATGCAAATGCCCTAGCCACACAGGTCCCCTACAGGAAGAATGACATGCAGATTGTGAGATGTCATGGGTAATGTTGGGGTGGATTGTAGAACAGCAAGAGAACATGAGTCATGCCCAAACTTGATAGTGGGTTTGGGGACTGGCCAAGGCTGAGCATGGACATGAATATAAAAGATGGACTTTCTGAGATAATTGCCTCTGCCTTCACTGACTGTACCTGAGATGTCCTGCCCTGGAATTTTGCTGTCCTTGCCTATTTGACTGTTCTTTGTTCTTACCCACGACACTATTCCTGCCAGCTCACTAGCCTCCCTCTGCTGATACATCCTATAAAAGAACCCTTCTCTTTTATAGGTAATGCAGTAGGTTTCTGGAAGCACACCCAACATGCCGTTGTCAAGGAGGTGGAAATATGCCCAACCTGCTGCCATTGGAACCCCTGTCACAAGTACAATAAAGGCCTTGTCCTTGCCACCTGTGTCTCTGTGTGATTTCCTCGTACTATCTACTATGCAGGGAATTACTCTGCCAGAATGTGAATACCTGCATAACAGACAATGAAAAGAATACCATTATCCTTCAACTGTAACTTAGTAGCAGTTGTATTCTTCTTTATCTTTGTATCAATAGTAGCCAACAGTTAATATTTAATAGGTAGAGGACACAGAGACGAATAAGGATACATTTTTCAGGGTACTTATAATTTCAAATTGTTTACCAAACTTTCAGATGATGTGCTCCAATTTTTGGTTTGGAACATATGGTCACCATAAACATATGGCATACATGAACAATATCACATGGTAAAAAAATTGGTCAGTACAATTCAGTGCTAGAGACAAAATGAACCTAAATAGGGCTAGAGGAGTTCAAAGAAATAGCAGACTAGTATATCCTGAAAACAAATATGGAGGCTTTACAGAGTGGAACATCTAAGATATAGGTCATAACTGGATTTAGCAAGGATGGAAATGGGGGTGAGGATTATCATCTAAGAGTAAAAGGTTCATATATATGACTGTCAAATGCTGCTCAACAGGATCTTACCATACTTTCCAATTCCTTGGGACCTATTCTGAGGTCAAATGTCAGAAGGGCCTGCCCTACCACTCAGAGGTTTCCCCTCTTGATCCCATACCTCATTTTACCAGCTCATTTCCTGGCCTCATATTACTGGGCTCCAGGTCTATTAGTCAGTCATATATTGACCAACTAAGTTCAGTTATCTAGATGAACTAGAAATGATCCAGCCTGGGAGAGTAAAGAAATCCAATCAGTGATTTGATACAACTTTTGCACTGAAAAGCTAGACTAAATGAATAAGTAGGGCAGCCCTGGTGACCTAACAGTCTAGTACACCTGGGAGCAGTACTATATACATTTCAATGTCCCAGGTTTAAGACCCAGGGCTGGGGGGAACTACCAATGTAAACAACTAAATAAAAATAGTTAAAGTGCTTCCTCCTCTATCTTGGTGTCTGCCTACTTGCCTTCATTCTTGCCTGCACCTTTCCTTTAAAAATGAGTAAGCACATAATTTCAAAATAATAAACAAAAATAAAATAAATTTGAACAGGAACTAAAAATATGTATAATTAAACAAGTGCACCCTTTTTAGACCTAGGCCCATTAAGTAGGGAAGTGGGCAAGGATAAGTAAGAAGCTTTCATGTTTAGTCAGACTGAGGTTGGTAGAAGCTATTAGGCTTCTCTTTGGTGGTGTAGGAATGCTTGGAGGATTTAGGATAGCAAACACTACCTGAGTAGAGTTGAATCAGCTAATAATAAAGGCAAGGGAACTTGGGATAAATCTTGTGAACAGGAATAAGAAAAAATTTGAATGGAAACTTAAGAGTATCTGACAAAATTCCTTTTATTCTGATTTATTGGTTTATTTAACTCCCATTGATTCTTAAAATGAGCTTGTCCAAATCTCTGGATAACCAAATAGCTGGTAAAATCCAGGAAAACATGAAAGCTAAAAATTAAAAAGTAGTACTGTTACTATTAGAATTATGATTAGTATTTTGACACACAAACAGATTAACAAGTAGAATTACTAAAGCAAATGTTAGAATCCAGGAATAGCATAGGGATGGCCAGTTAGCATCTTCAAGTTTTCCTATATATTTCAGGCATCTTGCTAGCTGCATATATGTTACAGGCATTGTGAACAATTTCTAGGAATGACTTACAAACATTATACACATTACCTAGGAATTGTTTACAATTCCTGATTTAACATTCTGCCTGTAACATAAATATCAGTTAAAAACACAAGGAACTTGATCATACACTGGCATCAAATCAGAAGGCAGTAGTTAGGCAGGCCTTTCATATAACCAGAAGATTGACTTGCATATTAAGACATAACATAGCATTATAATGGCCGAGTAACTATACTTTACTTTTAAAGATTCATACATACACAGAAAATTAAGTATCAGTTGATTGAAAGAACCTAAGTGCAAAGATAATTTTGATTCAATGATTAAAACATAGGCTAATATATAACTATTTGCTGCATCATCCAAACATAATGGATAGATAGATAAAAATCCATTTTTTAAGTTTTCTTATTTTTACCTCACTGTTTTTAAAATAAATCAACAGCAGAACTAATATTTATTTTAAGAACATATCACAAATTGAACATCCAAATGAACGCTATACTTTTCAAAGTAGTCCCCTTGAGAATATATACGCTTGTTCTGATGTTGCTACTATTGGTTGGATTGTTTTTGAAATGCTGCTTTTGGAACTGCCTTCAGAGCCAGTTTATGAACTATACAATTAAGTCACATTGCTTTGTTAGGATATTTCAATAGGTAACATATATAATATATACCAGCTATGCAACATATTAGTTATATAATTTATATAATCCAGATTAATTTTATAAGTAAAATACAGTCATTATTAAAGCCTGTTCCCAAACCATGCTCTCAGTTTTTTCTCAGGCTATTTCAAGACCGTATCTTCCCTCTTTACCCAACTCTCCTGCCCAGAAGATATGTCTTGTCTTGTAAAGTATTCACCATCATTTGTTTCAAATAGCTAGACTAAACTTACCCTAATAAAGCTTCTCGGTATACTGTATTTGGCTAGACTGTAAGCTTCATGATAGCATAGAATTTGTCTGGTTCACTGTTGTTTCCCCAGTGCCTAGAATATTCAGTATGTTTTTTTAGTTGCTCAACAAAAATATTTGTTGATGAAGGAATGGATAGCTGAATTAATGAAATTTCTTAAAGACTCATTATAAACCAACATAGATGGGAAAATGTGAAATACAAAAGTGAAGGCTATACTGAAAGCAAGACCATGCTTCTATCTGACAATGAGTTCAAGGTAGTATTAGTGGACAGATCTGTTCATATCATGTTCCATTTACAGATCAGGCCTCTTGTACAGGTCAACTAGTTTGTAAATAAATGCCATACAGATTTATTTTCAAGGGAAAATACTGAAACCTATAGATCTAAGTGTCTTGGACTAGGTCACACAGCAAATTAATGAAGAGTGGAAGAGCTGTGTCTCAGATAAAAGAAACACAATACCAGATCTTTATACTCTTCTGGTATTTACCTTATTCCAGGCTACAATTAATCCCATAATTTCCTCCTTAAATTAGGAAACCATGAACCTGAGGCCTATTAAACTCCCCAGTTTATTTGGAAATAGTAGTGTCTCACTGCTAGTAGCAGTAGTAGTAGCAACAGTAGCAGCAGCAGCAGTAATAGCAGTTATTGTAATACTATTGGAAGAAGCAGTAAAGACAAAAATACTTCTAATAGTAATGTTAAGAACAATATTGTCTAGCATTTATTGAGTACTAAGTACAAAATCTGCATTATGCAAAATATTCATATGTGATTATCTCTTAAGAGACTAAATAGCCCCCTTTATAAACCTATCAACTAAACTGTTATTTTACAGATGAGGAAACTCAGGGTCTGAGAGGTTAAGTCAGTCAGTTAGTCAGTGATTGGAACCCTTGCTTGCTTAATTCTGAAGTCCAGGCACTGAAGCACAACAGAATGCTACCTCTTCAGCAATATACTCTGTTATCTGAATTGTCCTTCCCCTGGCCCACAATAAAGCTACAAGAAAAGTCTGAAGAGTCACCATAATGTAAAACATAAAGTGATTAGGTTCTACTTATAACTCTCAATAATAATGACTGCAAAGTCACACGATCCTAATGACTGAAAAGTCACATGATCCTAGAGACTGAACATCTGTTTTAAGACCTTGACTGAGTATGTTTTTCTGGAATATTCCTTTAGCAATGTTTTTTGAACATTTTTTCAAACAAGTTGAGGTCTGGATACCGTCTGATGTATTTCTCAGTTGGTTATGTGCCAAGTATGACATGATCCTTCTGCATATGGTTTGAGTTAGGTAGACACATTGCACATGCCTGGGACATTGGGCAAGCTTGTTAGAGCTGCCCCTAGATCCAGACAAGCAGGTCTACCAATGGAGTGGTAACCCTGGATGAATTGGGCTGAAGCCACTGAACGAGCAGGTCACCCTAGAGCCCCCATTGAGGAGGTAGCCTTTGCTTTCCAATCTGGACATTTGTGCTTCCTTTGCCTTCCACTTGGATATTTTCTTGTCTTTGGGACAGATTCCGTAAATACCAAGAAAACATCTATGCCATGTGGCTTAAGAGTTTCAGAAATTCTGAACTTTAATCACTAGTCCAGTGCTTCTATGGCCTTACTTTCCTGCTACGAGCCACCTGAGCTCTAACTGCTGTAGCATGAAATCATTAGGAAACTGATTGTCATTGGCAGGTGCCTCATAATACACATAACTAGAAGGGATTACAGTTCTAGACCGTTTTACAGATATGGAAAGATGGGAATATATTCTATGGATAGACTAAATTTTCATTCGTGGGGCATGGATGCATAACCCATTGGAAAAGCTGGACATGATCAAGTTCATATAAGTGATAAGAAACATGACTGTGAGATGAGGTGAAAGCTGGTAATGAGGTAGGAGACACAAAAACCTACAGGGTTCTAACATTGTATTCTAACAATGTGTTCTAACATTGCTGGTGGGAAAAAAAGTAAGTTCAAGGTTTCTGTTCATTTTATTGATTGAAAATCATAAGTTTTAGTGGAAATGGACCAAATAAGAAGTTATTACAATATTTAAGATGAGAAGTTATGAAGGATTAAATTGGGGTGGTGATAATGAGCATAGAAAGGATTTACTGGTTGAGACATTATGAAAGAATATGCACATGATATGGCAACTGACTAGATTTAGCAAGGCAATGGAGAAATCAGAGATATTGCCAAGATTATTAGTATTAGTTATTAGAAAAAATGAAAATGGCAGCATCAGAAATAAGAATGGTGAATTCAGGAGAAGTAAAAGGTCTAACAAGAAAGATAAATGAGTAAAGGTAAGATTGAGAGAAACAACAGACAATCTGAAAGTCTTACACTGGTAATCAGAAGAGATTTGAACTGATGCAAAATTCAGGCAGGTATGGACTTTCTGCTCCTTCACCTTAACACTAACCCTCAGGCTGTCAATTTCTCCCAACAGAGGCTTGACCAGTTGATATTTGAAACGTCTTCTGCTTCATCTGCTATTCTTATCTATTCCCCAGTTCTTCTGTCTTCTATCTGCAGAACCTTACAGTAGAGAAGCCTAAATTGCCTTTTGTTTATTACAAGTGTTCCCTGTGAATGTCTACTTTTAAGAAAGATTCTTTGTATTTCCAAACACAATTTGCAAAAAATGAGCAATCCAAGCAGATTATATTCATTAAAAGCTTCAGTTTCTTTGAAAAGTATACCTACCAATGAAAAAATTGATATTTACAAGAATAACCTGGAAAGAAAAGTTCAGGTAAATCCTACAGAATTATGGTGACCATATATCCTGAAGCAAAAATTGAACAACAGCCTATGAAATACATTGATGTTCTGAAGTCTTTTCAAGTCAAATGAGGCAATTAGGGGATGTTAAAGGAATGATGAAACATTGCAGTTACACAGACATTTGAATTTTTCTAGAGAAAATAGGACAAGATAATTATCCTGGAAAATATGGGAAGTACATAGAGTGGAATAATAACAATTCAATGGAAACTTTCTTTTTGTACCTAAGATTGTTTTTTTTTTTTTTATCATTTTTATTTTTCATACCTTTCATTTTAGGCTGCCTGACAGTCTTGGTATTTGCTCCCTGTCTAAAAACTGAGGACTCCAAAATACTGAAAGTCAGAGTTAGAAGGTATCTTTCAGATCAACTTATCCCACAACATTTTTAACAAAAGGAAACTGAGACTACACTGAATTTCCTGACTTCCCAAATATTCTGTTTCCAAAAACCAAACCACCTTTGAAGAACAGCACTTTCACTTCTTTACATCTCATCTGCATCATTTGCCTGCAAAATACCTGGAGGAATGGTACCCACTATTTAGAGGACACAGTACAAAAGTTTTGAGCCCTCAATGCCTATCATCTTAAATTGTTTTGTTCTAAAGTAACAGCTCCCTCCTCTATCTAGACATCTTTATTTTTATTAACTGAAACATCTACATCTCTGCTGTAGCAGATCTATTAGGAACAATCAGGGACATTAAGGGTAAACAGAGGTAGAACTTAGATACATGACATTCCCAGAATTGCATTCTATGATGATTATAAGCCGACAACTTTGCACATAAGCCAAACTACCGGAATTTCAACACTTATCCACATTTTTAAGCTTCCCCCAAACCTTTTGCAAAGACTAAACCCACTTAAGAGCAATGATTCACTACTGAATGAAAATCCAATGATGTTTTACCTCTTTCCTTGAAGTTTCCATAATATGATTAATCAGGAAAATGATATTAATATCTGTATTTTGTAAAACTTAACTTTCGCAAAACAGGGATAGAACCCAGGACTTACAGGTCACCTGCTCAAGATCTTTTATACATGCTTACTTCTTCTTAAGGTTATGTTAAAGAAAGCAGTGTCAGTGATCAAAAGTGTCCCAACAAATAAAATTCCAGGACCAGATTACTTCACTGATGAAATCTATTAAACATTTAAATAATTAATATCAATCTTTCTAAAACAATTTCAAAAAATTGAAGATTAGATAATACTTCCAAATATTTTATGAGGCCAGCATTGCCCTGATACCAAAGTCAGAGAAGAACACCACAATAACAGAAAATTACAAGCCACATCCCTGATGAACATATATAAAAAACTCCTCAACAAAATATTAACAAACAAAATTCAACAATGCATTAAAAGAGTCCTATACCACAATCAATTGAGATTTATTCCAGACATGGAAGGATGGTTCAGCATCCACAAATCAATCAACATCTTACACCACATTAACAAAATGAAGGATAAAAATCATATTAGTTTCTTAATAAACACATAAAAAGTTATTTGTCAAAATTTAGTATCCATTTATAGTAAATATCTAACAAGGTGGTTATAAAGAGAATGTACCTCAACATTATAGACCATACAGGACAAACCTGCAGCAAACATCATACTCATGGTAAAAAGCTGAAAATTTTTCCTTTAAGATTAGAAAGAAGACAAGGATACTTATTCTTGGCACTTATATTCAACATAGTATTGGAAGTCCTGAATATAACAATTGGAAAAAATAAGATTAAGTATGGCAATTCAAATTGGAAAGGAAAATATAAATTAGTCACTGTTTGCATATGACTTGATATTATGGAAAACTTAAAAACACTCCACAAAAATGAT
Organism: Solenodon paradoxus; assembly: GCA_004363575.1. NCBI lineage: Eukaryota > Metazoa > Chordata > Mammalia > Eulipotyphla > Solenodontidae > Solenodon > Solenodon paradoxus. The sequence goes on from RJWH01003488.1 coordinate 128,842, forward strand.
AAATAATAAACAAATTAATAAAGTTGAAGCCTAAAAATAAATACAAAAATTTTTTTTTCTATACATGAATTTTAGATTAGTAGATAAAGAAATTAAGAAAATAATTCCATTTACAATTACATCAAAAATGAAGGTAGTTAGGCATCGATTTAAATAAGAAAGTGAAATATTTGTATACTATAGGATAATTATGAAATAATTGAAGTAAAAAACATGTTAGAAAGAAAAAGAAAAATACTGGATGAATCATGCATATTTAGAATACAAAGCAAGAAAGTGAATGAACAAACAAGACACAACAAATATTATATTAGACTCTGAATTCAAAACTGTGGTTACCAAAGAAGGTGGATAAGGGGAGGGAACCTGGACCAGAGGGGTCAAAATGTCTAGTAAGTGGCACTAGAACTTAAGTAGGGGGCACAACGTGATGTTTACATTCATGTACTGGTAGAATTAATATTGTTACAATTTCTATACTACCTAAAATAATCTACATGTTAAATCAAATCTGTCAAAATCTCAATGGCATTTTCCACAGAAATAGAACAAACAATACCAAAGTCTGTATGAAAACACAAAATTCTTTGAATAGCCAAAGAAATCTTGAGAAAGAAAACAACAATGACAGGCACACACTGGTGGATCAGTGGTTAAGTCAATCTCCTGTGAAAGACACAAGCCACATACCCCTGGTTTCGAGTCTGGGTCTGGTGGAAACAATCTGTTTAAACAACTAAATTAAAATAAAATTTTTAAATGCTTATCTCACCTCTCCCTGCCTTCCTGCCTACTCGCTTTCATTCCTGCCTGCACCTTTCCTTTAAAGATAAAGTAAAACAAAACAAAAACCTTCAATGAATTATCACCTCACACCTGTGAGATGGGATAATCCGAATAAATGTAGACAACCAGTGCTCAAGAGGATGTGCAGAACAGGGAACACTTATACATTGTTAGTGGGAATGTAAAATGGTGCAATTATTATGGAAAGCAGTATAGGGAGTCCTCAGACATCAGAAAATGGAAATCCGCTATGATCCAGTTGTTCTTCTACAGGGTATATAGCCTAACACACAGCAGATACATACACCCCCATTGCAGCATCATTTATACTAGCCAGGAGCTGCAAATAACCTAAATGCCCACAGATGAGTGGATATAAAAGATGTGGTCTATATATACAATGGAATACCATACATCCATCAAAAGGTGAAATCTTGCCATTTACAGCAACGTCGATGAACCTGGAGGGAATTATACTTAGTGAGACAAGCCAGAAGGAGAAAGACAGACATCATATGATATCACTCATATATGGTATACAAAGATACAAGCAAACAAACATACAAAATAGACTAAAATGAACTAAATCAAACTGCAGGCTTTTAGACAAAGTAAGCAAATCATTACATGCAAGAAGAGATGGGAGATGGTGGGGACATAGAGCAATATTCCTTAAATAAAATCAATTTATACAGCAGTATGGTCTTGATATACAAACAGACACATAGACCAATGAAACATAATAGAGATCCCAGACATAAGTGCACACATAGTCAATGTATTTATGGTAAGAAGCTAAGAACGTGCAATGGGTAAAGGACAATCTCTTCAATAAAGAGTATTGTAAAAACTGGACAGTAATGTTCAAAAGGATATAACTGACCCACTCTCTTTCACCATACAAAAATATAACTCAACATGAATTTAAGACTTAAATGTATAACTTGAAACCATGAAACTCCTATAAGAAACCTAAGTGGTAAGGTCTTTGACATCAGTCTTGGTAATGACTTCTATATTTGACATGAAAAGCAAAGGCAACAAAGGCAAAAATAAGCAAGTAGAATTATATCAAACTAAAAAACTCTGCACAGTACAGAAAATAATAAAAAATTAAAAAGCAAAATGAATGGAAGGAAACATTTGCAAATCATATATCTGATAAGGAGTTAACATACAAAATCTATAAATAACTCAGCAAAGCAATAACAAAAACAATCTGATTAAAAAATGGACAAAGGATCTAAATAGATATTTATCCAAAGAAGACACAGATGACCAACAGATACATGAAAAAGATGCTCAACATCATTAAAGATGAGGGAAATAAAAATCAAAACCACAGTGAGATAGCACCTCATTCCTGTCAAAATGGCTATTATAAAAAAGACAAGAAAAAATCATTGTTGGTAATAATATGGAGGAAAAGGAACACTTGTGCCCTGCTAGAGGGAATGTAAAATTGGGAAGACACTATAGAAAACAGCATGAAGATTTCTCAAAAAAATTTAAAAATATAACTACCAAATGATACAGCAATTCCACTTCTAGGTGTTTATCTGAAAAAATTAGAACACTAATTGGAAAAGCTGTATGTGTATGCACCCCTATGTTTATTGAAGCATTATTTACCATAGCCAAACATGGAAACAACCTAAGTGCCTATCAATGAATGAGTAGATAAAGAAGTTTTGGTATGCAGTCACAAGCAGCTTAAAAGAAAGGATACATTCTGAGAAATGCATTGTTAGGTGATTTCAAACATTATACAGTTTCCTATGGGGTTAGTCATCATAGTAATTATACTTAGACTGTATCGCCCACTGCATACTTAGGAAACATGCTGCATCCTAACGTCATACGTGTTCCATCCTTGACCAAAATGTTGAACAATTTTATATATATGTATATCTGCATATCCCTCTATATAGATATCTATCTAACTACTTACCGATAGACAGATACAATGGAATACTATTCAACAAAAATGAATGAATTTTGTCATGGATGGACCTTAATGGCATTATGCTAAGTGAAATAAGTCAGGTAGAGAGAGAAAAATTCTGTATGATTTCACTTTTATGTATAATCTGAAAACAAACAGCAAGCTCATAAATAGAAAAGAAGTTCATGTTTGCAAGAAGGTAGGGTGGGGGTGGTCAAATGGGTTAAAGAGGTTTAAACTCCAGTTATAAGATAAATGAATATTGCTAACATGTGCAAAATGATGACTACAGTTTATAATACTGTATTGTATATTGGAAATTTGCTATGAAAAATCTTAAAATTCCTTATCACAGGAAAAAAAACGCGTATCTATAGATGAGATGCTAACTAGACTTATTGTGTAATCATTTCACAACATATACATATTCAATTTGTTGTACACCTGAAACTAACATAATTGTTTATCGCATTTATACTGCAATAAAATTTAAATTAAATAAAAAATTTCCATAGTAATCATAGGTTTTACAGAAACTGACAAACTGCCTACTCTGTTAAAAATACTGGAAACATTAAAAAAGACAACACATGATCAGGGAGGGAACCGGGGTTACTCACACTGTCTCATGTATGACTTCTTTACATGGAGCAGGTGCCTACAATTCCACTATTTGCTTTGATGCTTTAGAAGTTTCCCTTCTGAATGTATGAGCTTATTGAAAAAAGAACTGTAGATAGGTTCCTGCATGTATCCTCGAAGTCTAGACATGATCAGTAAGTCTCTCACAAACATTCAAAAAATGTTTATAAAACTAAACTGACTGCACTAAGAGATTAAAATGAAAAGGAAGGCATTGACCAGAGTGTAGAGGGCTTTGAATGATGTTCATAAAATTTAATTTCCAACATAGTTTGTGATTGTTCATCTTTATGTCTTATGCAAAATAGAACAATTTCAACATGGCTCCATAATAAGCAAGGAACTTGAAAATTATCTTCCCCTTTACTTGCCTGTACTAGAAGTAATCAGCCTTTTTAAAGGAACTCATAGTTCCCAGGAACTCGCTTCAATATGTCACAAATAATTTGACTGACGTTTTGCATATACATCAGGCCTGAGGCCCAGTGTGAGAAATTTTACCCCACCATAAACACCATTGAGGCAGCTTAAGATAATGGAAATTTGTGCTTTGGACTAAACCTGTCTCTTTCTGTTTTTTGGTGCCTGGATAATGTCTTTGAAGGGAAAAAACAGAAAGCATATAACTTTAATACCTTGAAATTAAAGAAAAGAAAAACAAAATTGAGAGAATTAGAGGTTTATTCTAATCTTTAATTCAGGTCCCAACTGAAACCTACAGAGTTTAACATAAAAAGAAAACTTTCAAACCGGGGACAGCACACAGGACAGTATATTCTATTAACAAGCTTATAATATCTGCTCTTCAGATTGAAACGCAAGATTATGGCCCTTTCCCTTATCTTCTTATATCCTTGAACTTCTACATTACATTATCAAGATAGTATTTGTCAGACGGAATTGATTTACTACAGTGTTGGAAACCAAACACTAAATGTTAAAGGTAAATGAGTTTCAAGCTTATAGTATTGTTATCTATTACAGTTTTAAGTGGCTTAGCTATAAAAAAGGAGGAGTATTAATAAGAATAGTTAACATTTATATAAAACTTTGCCATTTAAAAAATTATTTGCTTTGAATTAATGCTCACAAAATTAAGACATAGGTATCTGTGTTAGTCTGGCTTCCATGACAAAATACCATAGAAAGTGTAGCTTAAACAACATAGTTATTTTCAACACAGTTCTGGAGGCGAGAAGTCTAAGAACAAGATGACAGAGACAGTTGCTGGTGAAGCCTCTATTCCTGGTTTACAGAGAGTTACTATCTCCCTATGTCCTCACATTGCTTTTTAATCTGCGCTTTTGTGCAAAGAGAGAGAGAGAGAGAGATCCTGTGTCTCTTCTGAGGCCATCAAACCTGTCAGACTAAGGCTCCAACCTTACGTCCTCATTTAACCTTGGCTATATTCCTAAAGGCCCTATGTCTAACTACAGTCACATTGGGGGTTAGGACTTCAACATAAAAAATGTGGAGGGATACAATTCAGTCCACAATAACAATATTGACATATTTTGCTGATAAAAAAACACTCAAAGATATTTAGGATTTTTACATACTAATAAATAATAAGAGCCAAGGCTGACTGTTTTCAATTTTATTTATCTGTTTTCAATTTTATTTATCTGCTTTAATTTTTGATTACTTCATTTCTGCCTACTTTAGATATAATGTACTCCTTTTCTAGTTTCCTAAAATGGAAGCTTATGTTATTTATTTTAAATATTTCTTCTTTTCTATGCATGCAGTGCTATAAATTTTCCTCTGAACCATGCTTTTACTGCAGTTCACCAATTTTAATAAGCTGTACTTGGTATTAATACAAAATATGTAAAAAATTTCTCATGAAATTTATTCTTTGACTTACGAATTATTTGAAAGTTCATTGCTTAGCTCCAAATATTGTGAGATTTTCTGTTATTGATATTTTGTTTAATCTATTGTGATTTGATTTTCATTCTTTTAAAATTAAAAAAATGTTATGTTATGGTTCATATTGTGTCTATGTTGGTGAATATTTTGTATGAGCTACAAAAGAATGTACCTTCTTCTGTTGGCTAAAGTATTCTTTACATACAAATTAAATCCACTTGATTGATTGTGCTATTCAGTTTAACTATGTCTTTATATCTACGACTTTCTTCCTGATAGATATGTCAAATATAAAGAGGTGAAATCTCCAACTATAGTTGTGGATTCCTCTAGTCTCTCCTTGAAGATGCTTACATTCTACCTTTTATTTTGATACCATTGTTTAGTACATACACATTAAGAATTTTTGTGTGTTATTGGAGTACTGACCCCTATGTCAATTTATAATGCACCTGTTTATCCCTGATTTTTCCTTGCTCTGAAATCTGTTTTGTCTGAAATCAATACAGCTACTCCAGTGTTCTTTTGTTTAGTGTTAGTACGGTATAGCTTTCTCTTTACTTTTGATCTGTCTTATCTTTATCTATGTATGTCTTTGTATTTAAAGTGGATTTCTTTTCTTTGCTTTTTTAAGGCAAATTTGATTTGCAAAATAGTGTAATTTTGGATGAGTGTATATCAACATATTCATAAAATATGTTGATACACCACACCCACCATCAAATTTCCAGTAGTCTTCCACCAGAGTGGGTTTCTTGTAGACAACATACAGTTGAGGCAGTTTTTAATTCTCTCTGAAAGATTATTTCAAGTGGGGTAGTTGAAGTCCTTGACCTTTAAAACTTTAAAATTAATTATTGTGGTATATAGACAAAGTGGAATATTACACAGATATTTTTAAAAAGATGAAATATTACCATTTGCAACAATATGGGTGGACCTTAAGGGAATGATGCTAAGTGAAATAAGTCAGAAATAGAAAAACAAATGATATCATATAGCATATCATATGTGGAATATAAGAAACAAACAAAACAAAACAAAAATAAGCCCCTACATTCTGGCAACAGAATGGTATTTACCAGAGGGTAAGGGGGTTAGCTAATGGAAATCTTAAGTAGAGGGGACTGATTGGATGGTGATGGATGGTAGACAGATCTTTGGTTATATAATTTGCTGAGATGTGAAACTGTACTCCTGAAACTTATAGAGTGTTGTAAACCAATATTATCTCAATAATAAAAATGGTAAAAATAGAAATGTATCCCCTAGAAAATAAAGTGATTATTACTATGGTTGGATTAACATCTATCATAATTGCAAGTTCTCTATTTTTTGCCCTTTTTCTTTGTTTCTTTCTGTTTTGTTTTCCATTCTATTTCTGTTTTCTCTGATCTTAACTGAATATTTTATATGCTTCTGTCTCTCTTTTATTAGCATATCAGTTATACTTTGTTATTTTCCTTTAGTGATGGCCCTATAATTTGCAATATACATTTACAATTAAAACAAGTTCATTTTCAAATAACACCATACCACTTCAAAGATAGTGAAAATACCTTATAATAGAACATTCACAATGCATTCTTTTATAACACCACTATCATTCATTTCAGATATCCATAAAAGCTATAATCATCAAATGAATTGCTGCTATTATTATTTTGAAATGTTACCTATCAGGGAAATTAAAAATAATTTTTTTTTATTTCACCCTCATTTACTCCTTTTCTAATGGTCTTCCTTTCTTAATGCAAATTTAAGCTTTTGACCTATACAATTTTCTTTCTTTGTGAAGAAGTTGTAATTTTTTAAGGACAAGTCTATTAGTGACAAATTCTCGCAATTTTTGTTTATCTGAGGCTTTTATTTCTCTTTCAGTTTTGAGGTCTAATTTCTCTGGATACAGAATTCTAGGTTCATAGGCTTTTTATTTTCATATTTAAATATTTTGTTCCACCTCTTTCTTGCTCACATAGTTTTTGAAGTCTAATGTAAGTCTTGGATTTCCTCCTCTATAGGTTAGGTGTTTTATTCCTGAGGTTTCTTTCAATATTTGTCATTTGCCTTTGTTTTTCTGAAATTTGATTATGAAACACCTGGGAAAGAATTTTTTCTCTTTATTTCTTGCTTAGTATTATCTGAGTTACCTGGATCCATGGTTTGGTGTCTTTCATTAGTTCTAGAAAATTCTCAATTATTATTGATTTGAATATTCTGTTCCTTCTTTTCTCCTTCCAGTATTTCCATCAGTATGTATTATACCTCTTATAATTTATCACAGTTCTGTTATGTGCTGCTTTGTAATTTTCATTCTTTTTCTTTGCATTTCAGTCTTAGAAGTGTTTAATGACATTTCTTCAAGTTCTTCTATTTTTGTTCAGCTGTTTCTAGTCTCTTTTTTGTAAGTCCGTCAAAATTATTTTACTATTACAGTATTTCTTATTTCTAATATTTTTTTTTTACTTTTTCTCAGTTTTTATATTGCTTCTCATGTTACTCATCTTTTCTTGCATGCTGTCTACTTTTTCCATTAGGATCCTTACCATATTAATACAATCGCTGTATATTCCCAGTCTGATAATTCCAACATCTCTACACTATTTGAATCTCTAATGCCTTCTCTGTCTTTTCAAAGTGTGTTGTTTTGTCCCTTAGTATGTCTTTTAATTATTTGTTGATAGTCAGACATGATGCACCAGTTAAATGGAATTGAGGCAGATAGACCTTTAGTGCAAAGCTTTGTTTATCTAGCTAGGGGTTAGCTGTGTTTACTATTTGCTTTAGCTATAGATGTCAGAGATATCTGTCGCCCCTATTGTCTTTGGGTTTCCCTAGAGAATTCTTACATAAGATCTAAGACATACAGTTCTTTCCCTTCTAATCCTCTATTGTTATACAGAATCCTTACTGATGTGATGGTAAAGTGTGGGGAGACAGGGAGCATTCTATGGTCCTATGATTCAGCCTTAGTCTTTTAGTGAGTCTGCCCTTGGGCTGTGACTTCACAAGCACTTCTCAGTTTTTACCTATCTTAGGCGAGATAAGAAGCTAAAAGGTCTAGAATTGAATACTTTCCTTAACCCAGGTAACTTAGACTCAGGTAGAGTAATTTTCCTTGAGGGAAGACCTTGTTAAGATGAGAAAGAAATTGTTCAAAATGAGTATTTTTTCCTCCATCATCTGCTGGAAGCACAAGGGAATTTTTCTCAGATCCTCCTGTGAGAACTTGATCAGGTTCCTAGAGACAAACTCTTAAAAAATTGGGGGGTTCCCTCTATATTGTTTAACTCACAAATCTTGTACACTCTTAGAGCCTAGCAATTTATCAATTACAATTTAAGTTTTCCTGCTCTGTTACTGGTTCCAAGGGCAGTTTCCACTCCTGGGCTTCTGCTTTGGTAAACTGTGATTCTCTATCTGCTTGACTGTCTCATTTGGGGAATAGCAGTTTTCTTTGTGATCTCAATTCTCTGGTGCCTCTAAAAAGAGTTTTTGATTTTCAGTTTACTCATTTTTTCTTGTTATGAGGGCAGGAGTGATGACTACTAAACTCTTGCATGCTGAAACAGACAACAGAAGTCTCATGTTGCTTCAGGATACAATATCTTATTTTTCCAGTTCTAGCCACTTTCACTTATAGGCTACTTAGCTTGCTACATACCTCACCTAGTCTGAATTCAAAACTTCTCACTCTTTACAATCAACACCTATATATTAGGGGAAGCAGCAATTATATCATGTTTGTTGCTTTATTACTACAGTTTTGTTTTAATTCGAAATAATTAACTAAGTCTGTGTATTGGTTACAAGACATTGTTTGTGTACATTTTTTAAAGAGAAAGGAACCAGGCAGGAATGAAGGCAAGAAGGCAGGCAGGCAAGAAGGGAGAAGAGGAAGAAGCATTTGATTTATTTATTTGGTTGTTCATTTTGGTTGTTCCTCCAAAGTCCTGGGGTCATTAACATGGACTATGGTGGAGCCACAGAATTAATGCCTATGGAGTTTAGCACATGATTGGTATGCCACAATTAGGGGATTTATTTAAAAAGTTTTTTTCTAATGAGTAGGGCAAATGCTATAATACGTATGTTCACGTCTATATGTTAGGAGAAAGCCTCATGTTTTGGAATGCTGAAGAAAGGCTTCATGGTAGACACTGCAACTGAATCTTGCCCTAAAAAATGGATAGGATTTACATTGACTGACAGGAGAATGAAATTTCTAATTTTGAACACAGTATTAACAAAAGTGCACAGCCAGGATAATAAATAATTCATGCTTCTGGGGGATATCTTCTGTGTGCATTAAGAAAAGCTGTTATTGGGACAGCCTGGGAGACTTGAAAGCTTTGAAAATATTATGGTTACATGGAGGAAGTATACCCAGTTTGAAAGATAACGACTAGGCCAATAACAAGCAATGACCAAATCTTTATCATTACTTACTAGTTAAGAATTGCTTCTCTGATTTAAATTTTTTTTATATTATTATAAGACCTCAAGTTTCTTTGTTGACCCAGGTAGAGGCAGCATATATGTAGGATAATTTGCTAACTGAAATTTAGGAATGATAAAGCAACTTCCTCAGTACAACCTGGCAAAGTGTGGAGTAAGGATTAAAATCCAGGTCTGTCTAACTTCAAAAGATCACTTTAATTAAATAACACTGTGCTTTGTCTAGATAGCAGACATCCAAAAGTGAAATTGGCTGCCTTATAAGAGAGAAACTACCCTGAACTCCAAGTGTGCAATTGTTATTAGGAAGGGATTTTACAGAGGTGATTCAAACAAGGTAGTACAGGAATGAGGTATATTCACTGTTTGATTAAAGAGCCTTTCCAACTCAGAGAATATCTGGCCCAATCTAAATGTTTTAAGTGTACCTTTTTTACTCGTACTTTCAGAGTAGGTACACATTGACAAAATTTAAATAATAGATGATCTTTACTTCCCAGCAAAATCTCCTTCCTTAGAATTTATATTTCAGCTTCCCAATAGTCTAAGTTATTATTACCTAAGGTTTTCTGACTAGCAAGTGTCATTTCTTAGAAATCTTTATTTTGAAAAAAATAATTTGTCATTGTACTCAGGAATGTTGATCGTTCAGAGTCCTCCAGACAAAACTGAAGTTGTCATAGTTACTGCAAGGTAAAATGGTTGCCTTGAGACAATTCACTAGAGTAATTTAGAAAAATCATATAATAAAACTGGTCTCTGTTGCTTGAAATCAAATATATCAAGGGTGTCACTGTACAAGTTTGGGAACTATTAAATTTTTATAATGTTGCTGTTTTTATTTAACACTATTGGTGTTTTCCATTTAGCCCTATTTTAAAAAATGAACATTTTCAGCACTTGGTAAACATTATACTTCAGTTATCAAATCATCTCTGGGAAAGAGATTTAGTGAAAAAATTTCTACTCGCCCTTCTGTTTCCCAATCATGGCTATCAAACAGACTATTAATCTATAGATATAATGATCAAATAAATTATAATAATATGAATCATCTGCTTTTGACAGCTAGACGTATAAGATGGCAGCCTGAATCAGTACTAAACAGCTGTCAGGAAAAACATTTTGGTTCATCTCTCTCTCTTCCACCCTGTGTTTAGGTTCAATAACCTGGAACTAGGATGATTGTCAGGAGCAAATTTTTAGTTCAGGCAGTAATATAAGATTTTGAAGTGTTTTAATGACAAAAATTAGTTGTATTAGCATCACCTAATTGCATTATCCTAATCAGATCATCTTCATAATTTCCTTTTGTTTTTACTTAGTTTGCTTTTGATTGAAAGTTCCCTTTTTCTCTCCCTTTTTCATTTCTTGTGCTCATCTTCTCTCCTGCCCCTACCGCTCTTCTCCCCCTCTCTCTATCTTCCTTTCCATGAAAATTATGAGACAAAGCCCCTATTCAGGTCAGTTCATCAAATTTCTCTTTAAAATTATGTGTGAGAGATGAGAAATACCTCTCTGCTGCTCAAACACAAATCAATTCAGAAAAATACAAACCACAATTTGACAACTTGAGGTTATTAAGTGATAATTTTAAAAAATAGCAACTAGACCTATGCCATGGATATCCACTACCATTGTGTTGTTACCAAGTCTATTCTTCTTGCAAGAAACACAATCTTCTTATCAAAAAGTTTTGGAAAATATCTGGGTTCAGAAATCACCATTTGGTCATAAATTAAAGACAAGCTGAAGTTATAAGGTCCATCCTTGTGGTGGAAACCTTTGAATCAGGGCAAAACAAAGCAATTGTCTATAACCAATAATCTTACAGAAAAGAACCCTAGTGAAAATCTTCCAGAACACATTCTGAGTAGATTTATTTAAGGTGTCAGTCTTCCAAAGATTTCCCAAAGGGGTATTATTAAGTCCACGACAGTGAACTCAGTTCTCTCTGTGTTCACATGCAATTCCTACACTGAATTTTGTCTTGATATTAGATAAAAGATAAATTTTAATCTTACAACCTGTTCTTTTGAATCTTAATGTTCTTAGTTTATTGAGTATGAAATATTAACTAACAAATCGCTAAAAACCAAAAGGAACAAGATTACAGCTTTGGGTATCAATTCTGATGTCTTATCCAACAAGTGACTGAATATTTCCAAATGATATGTATATTGTGTTAGGAAGAGAAGAATGACCCAAGAAAGAATGACATATTTTTACCTATAATTTCATAGACTTATCTTTAGAATAAGTGGAAAGTTTGAGATAAAAAGGAGGCAGGAGTAGATCCAACCCTGGGTTGCTATATAAGGTTGTCACTGAGAATACTAGACACTAATAATCACAACAAAATATTTTTCTGAGCTCTTTCTATGTTTCTACACTGCTTTCAATGAATACAGTTAAGTAAAAGATATAGTAATGTGTCTTCAAGTCTTATAATCCAATAAGGTAAACTGACTTCCCAGACATTCATTTTTTTCTCCCTGTCACTGTGTTCATATGATAATTTAAAACTCTTATTGTCATCCTTATGTTTATAATGAATGTCTCCCTGACTAGGTTGTAAGGTCTTTGAGAGAAGTTCTTTTCACTTATATATCCATTGCACCTAGTAAAGATAGTGGAAATTCACAGAAAAAAATGCTTGAAGGAAGGAAGAAATTAACAAATAAAAGAAAAGAGGTTTGGACTACAAACAACAAAATACAGAATGGGTCAAAGTTTGAAGGTCTAATCTCATCTTTTATCAGTATAGTTTTACACTCTATCAGAATGAACTTTCCTACAAATTTGATCAGATTGTTGCCCTAATTGAATGAGTCTGTGTTGCCTTGGGGATAAAACCTTAACTCCTTAAGTATAATACATAAGACCATCCATGAAATGCCCCCCATAGGCCTCATGTTTTATCATAGCAAGGGTCACACTATTGTGAGGATAGCTAACTCTCCAACAAAATTATAAATTTCCTGAGGTAAAAATATTATCTAATTTGTCTGTATGGTTCCAGTGTCAAAGGAGTGTCTTAATACCTACTAAACATTCACTATGTAATAGATCCTTCCAATGGTACTGGAATGATACCACATATTTATCCTCACACTCTCTTTTATTTAACTGTGCTTCACAACCCATACAAAGTTTTTCAAGTAGACAACAATTCCATATGATCCTTTATGCTTCAGTAAACTCAGCTTCTACATGTCTGCCCTAGTATTTAGTTTATTTGTGCCTGTTTCCTCACTTGTGCCTGTTTCCTCACTCATAAGAGAAAAATGATATCACCTAACTTTTTTCTTACATGATGTGCTAAGCTGACATACTATCTGAAATATGGTAAAATACAAGCACCCAAAATACTAATGTTGCAGGTAATTCAATTATAACAATGTAAAGTAGTAGAGTTGTAATAATAATTTATATGAATAAATTGAATCTAGAGCCAGATGCTTGAATTCAAATCTTAGCTCAGTCACCTGTGATAAAGTTCTCTTTATTATTTTCTTCATCAGCAAAGATGAGATAATAATGGTTCCTACTTCTGAGTGTTATGTTAAAATGAGTAAATCATGTAAAATGTTTAGAACATTACATGGTCTGTAGTAGATTCTCAAAAAGTGTCAGTCATTTTTTCCTAGTTATCTGTGACTTTATTGCACCAGTTACTGTCAAGCAATCTACCCAATAAAGATATTAGCTGTAGATATCTGATGACTACCCAGTCTCTACAAGCTAAACCTCAGCATGTTCAGATCCTCTAAATTCTACCCAAAGTGTAATATATATGACCAGTTCTTGAGACCTTCCCAAATACTTTAAGGTATGCCATTTAGTTCTCAAAATTGAGTATATTTTTCTTTATTTGGAAGTGTTGTGAGTTTGCCCCAGTAATTCAGGACAGTTTCAAGTTTACATATTTCTAAAGTGACAGTCAAGTAGATGTGATATGAAGGGTTACCAAAGACCTGTTTTTCTACAAATCCCTACCATCTTCTGTATCCCACTGACCTCTTTCCTGATGAGAAAGCCAATTGTGACAGCCCAGCTGAATCAACAAAAGCACCAGAAAGTCAAGGTTGCTGAGAGCTTTTTATGTTTATCTCTCCTAAGAGTTACAAGTAGGGTAACGGAGCTTCCTTGAGTCAGTGTAGCTAGGATAAAATCATATAACAGAATCGACTTCCAGGTGGCGACTCGATACGATGCACTTTCCAGTTGCTCCTCAGACACCAAAAACAAACAAACAAAATCACCTATTTTCCTGAGACAAACACCAAGAAATAACTGGCACTTTAGCAGGAGATGGATTGGCTGACAACTAATGATGGGTGAGGACATCTGGTGCGATTCTCAGCTAAGCAGCTGATTTGGATTTGGGACAGAGCTAGGGAGTCTCTGGATGCACAGTGGGGCAGAGGCTATGAATTTCAGGAACAGCTGAGGAGGCAGCAAGTGATGGGACCAGTGGGGCTGAGACGTCGAGCCACTGAGCACCAACTAGGGAAGGGGTGAAATGAGAGCCAGTACACTGGGAGCGGAGCTTGACGCCGCATGGTAAAATTGTACTGGGTGCAGCCATAACTGGAAATCAGTCAAATCAAACCCCTCCCATGACCATTTCATGACAGACCCTGGGGTCTATTGAGAGGAAATCCCACCCACAACATATCCACCCACTGGAACTCCTGCCCATTGGATACCATACACTGCTGGATTAAAGTGAAAAGGCAGTCTGAAACCTCAATGCTATCTGTTAGCACCACCTTGTGGGTGGAGGCGAAACTGCATCCTGATTGCCAATCCTGGGCAAGTCAAACCAACTCAACTCCAGGGAAGCTGAACCCTCAGAAATATAAAAAGAATACCGAATAGTGAAAAGGCACAGAGAGATATACATGAAATAATGGATCCAATCAAAAACCCAGGGGAAAATCTGAATACAGCAGATGTATTTAAATTACTTAAAGAGGAATTTAGGGTAATAGTGATTAACATACTAATGGGAATCCAGATATAAGTAGAGGCTGTAAATGAGAATGTCAGGAAGCAAATAGAAGAATTAAAATAAGACATCAAACAGGTAAGAGACACAATGGCTGAATTAAAGAACTCAATAGAGGGACTCAACAATAGGATGGATGGAATTTCCAATAGAATCAATGATCTCGAAGACAGGGCAGAGGAACTCAAGTAAACCAGCAAAGAGATTAACTAAAATTCAAAGAAACAAAGACAGCATTCAGGACCTCTGGGATAATATTAAAAAGAACAACGTTCACGTCATAGGAGTACCAGAGGGAGAGAAAGAGGGGCAGACATCATATTTGAAGAAATAATAGATGAGAACTTCCCCAACTTGAAGAACAAAGCAAGCCTCCAGATCCAGGAAGCTCAAAGAGTTTCTAATAAAAAAAGCCCAAACAGAAATACACCTAGACACATTATCATAAAAATGTCAAAAATAAAAGATAAAAAAGACTATTAAAAGAAGCCAGAGAAAAACATATCACATACAGAGGAGCCCCCATAAGACTGTCAGCGGACCTCTCAAGTGAAACTCTTCAGGCCAGAAGGGAATGTGTAATATATTCAAACTACTGAAGGAGAAGGATTTTCAACCTAGGATAATATATCCGGCAAGATTGTCATTCAGAACTGCAGGAATCATAAAAAACTTTTCTGACAAGCAAAAGTTAAATGAGTGCATAACCACAAAACCAGATTTGCAAAAAAATATTAAAAGGATGCCCACAGAAAAACAGTAAGATAGCAAATATTAAAAGTGGGGAGGAAGATTAGAGAACAAAATGTGTATAGTTAGAATGAATGGAAGACTAATATGCTTTCAAATAAAATTAGTTAGTATACACAGAACTACGAATGCTAACTTCAGGGTAACCCAAAAAAACATCCCCAGGGAGAAAGTGAAGAAGAAAACAAAAAGCTAAATCAGTCAAAACATAACTGTACCTAACCAACCTAAAAAGAGAATGGGGCAGGCAGGGGTAAATGGCGGTGGAGCCAAGTGGACAATGGGCAAGAACACTTGGTGATTTGGTGGAGGGCATGATGTGTTGAAATAGACCTAAAACATGGGGAACCTATACAAAGCAAATGATTTTAATGTGTACAATAATTACTGCAATAAATATAAAATTTTAAATATCTTTTAACAGTTTCCCATGTCCTGTTCAAAATATACAATAGAGAAATTGATTTTGAAGAGATCTCAAATAGCAGGCATGTCCTGATAGAGTACTGGTTAGGTCCACCACCTCTGGCCAAACGCAGTCCATGTACATCCCAGCAATCATTGTTTGCCAGGGGAGCAACCAATGTGAACAACTAAATAAAAATAAAAATTAAAATGTTCTTCCTTGTATCTCTTCCTACATGCTTGCCTGCTTGCGTACTTGCCTTCCTTCTTGTCTGTTCCTTTCCTTAAAAAAAGCAGGGGTGAGTGTACACAGGATGTAAATGTGTTTCATTTTAGACATTTAAATTTGCAGTGTAGGTATAACCAGAAGTCCTTATTGATCCTTAAGTCACAAACTTCCAGGGATGGAAGGTTTTCACTATCTCTCAAAATAAAAGAGAATTTGAAAAAGTTAATTTGATTGGAATGTAGAAGCTTAGGGGTAATTTTGAGATGATGAAAGAGATTTGAGTCCTATTTAGAACAATGGAAGAGTGGACCTAATAAGGAAGGAGAAGATTTCATCAAATAGCTTCCTTTAGAAAACTGATCCAAAGATGAGATACAAAGTTGAGAAGTTTCTATATTGGCCTAACTCTGATTGCCTCATTTCTATCCCAGTTACTCACCTCTGAGTACATAGGGTAATTGCTTTAGTTTCCAGAAGTCTGTGAATGTTGACTTTACAATGCTTGCAATTAATTCTAAGTGTCTTTTATAGTACAGCACATTTGTTTTTCTCTACCCTCCTCCAATGCATTTTTATGTTACTTTAAAAATGATCTATATCAGTTGTTCCTGTAGATCTCACACAATTCCCAGTAACTAATTTTAACTTCTTCATCTAGTTGCAAGAATAAACCAGCAGAGAACTGATGTTGCTCTTAGAAAACTGTACTCTCCCA
This sequence comes from Solenodon paradoxus, assembly GCA_004363575.1. Classification (NCBI taxonomy): domain Eukaryota; kingdom Metazoa; phylum Chordata; class Mammalia; order Eulipotyphla; family Solenodontidae; genus Solenodon; species Solenodon paradoxus. The sequence continues at coordinate 145,658 of RJWH01003488.1, forward strand.
AATGAGAAATGAAGTGTGACTCTGTAATTCATCAGACCAGTGGGCCTCCCTGAGTACAGTTATAGGCACAGATAAGACGTGTGAGATCTGTAAGCTCAAACTTCTCAGTCTCTCAATTCAGACTTACTCCTTTTTAATTTCTACACTCCAAGGAGATGAAATGTCCAGTTCTATAACACTTTTCCAATTTTGCTTATGGTCATAATGGTGCTATCAAATTAATCACTTTAACTTAACAGATTAGTTAGCTGGCTTGAGAAAGGAAAGAAGTAATTTAGTTCAACAAGTAGTCGAGTCTGTTTTCAAGTCAATCTAAAATTAAGTCAGTTTGGTTAAGGACACATTCTGATAGTTCAGTGAAGGAATTCAGTTAAACAGATAATTCAGATCAACAATGGATCAGTTCTGACCCACAACTAATTAATTCAGTATAATCATTTATCAGTTCTGTCAATAAATCAATTCATTCATCTTATCAAACAACATGTTTTAATAAATTCTATTCATCGTATTGAATGAACTGACAAGAAGAGATAAAAATGCTTTAGGAATGAGACTGAGTGCTTCTGAAAGATTCCACATCTAAAGTATGATATTGTTCTCTTTCCTGGTATGTTTTAAATGTGCCTAGTCAAAATAAACTTATAGAACCCGTTAATTGAGGGATAATTTGTGGGAAAATAAAATTTCAAATAATAACTTATTGTTATCATTATATACTCAAGATAGACTCTGGGAACACTTATGGATATATCATTTGCATCATTTTCAGTTCCACTTAATATTTGTTCTTAATATACCATTTCATAAATGACTACCAGCATCATCAGTAGCATAAAAAAGCATTTAGTAAGAAACTTACCACACAGGGGTATTGGACCAAAATTTACACAGGCTTAGGCCTCCTCATTGGTAGAGTATATCTAACACAGAGTCAAATACATATTTAGAGGAAATATATACAACCAGATCAAAACTTTAAACCCAGGTTGTGACAAACATTAAAATATATGCATGTAGATCAAAGACAATTCTATCCTAGAAGTAAAGATAGAATCTTAAGGAAAGTTCTTCTGTTCAAATAAAGTTATTTCAAGGGAGGCTTTATTTCTCCTCTCACTCATTCTAGAAGACTTAATAGAATTGGAAGTCCATCTTGATTTATTCAGATCCTCTTACACACTAGTTTTCCTTTCCTCTCATCGTATATACACCACATGTGTATGTGGTACAGACTAAGGAACATTTCTAAATACTCTTAGAATACGCCTTCTGCTTCCTCTAGCCTCACCTCACCCCGATATATTATTAGTTATAGTTAAGATTTAAAGTAGAGGATTTCATGATAACTGCTTTCACGGTATGCATGATCATTAAGAAAAAATTCTCAGTAGCTGAAAGGAAATCTCTTTATTTCAAAATGTTTTTCAAACTCTAAAGAGAAAAATGACATATTCTTCACAAAGTCACATGAATTAGGTATATGGAGTCTTCCTTGTACAATTATATTTTATTTTCTTATTCTAAATGAAAATAATAGAAGAGGAAAAACAGTAGCTCAGTATGTATTAAGTTCTTGCTATGCCAGAATTTAAGTTTTTTGAAGACAGAACTATGTATTTTCATCTTAAGATTCCTAGCACTAGAATGTTTGGACACGACATGCATTTGGATGAATTCACGAAAGGTACTTTACAGCCAGCAAAAATAACTAAAACATGGCTCATGCTCTCAAAGAGCTCATAATTTAATAAGAATCAATTATATATATATATATGATGTACTGAAATACAAAATAAGTTTTATAATGGAAATACACCAGAATAAGGACTAGGGGAATAGGAGAACAGTTAACTTGAGGCATCTAGGAAAGTTCCCTGAAAGAAGTTAACAATTCAGCTGAACATCATTTCAGATTTTTATGCAACCATTCTGACAACAGAAACTTTTTGACCTGCATACTTTAGCCCAGTCATTTTGATTTGGCCTAAACAACAAAGCATCATACTTTTGGATTTTTTATAAATTACCATGCAATGTGTATACCAAATGACCTTACTTCATTCCTGACACTCACCCTAATGCCATCCTCTACCTCTGGAAAAAGGAGGTTCAAGGATGAAGCATGATTTTTGTGTATTTGCTTTTCATATACCAGAACTGGTGTATTGACCACCCTTGATCATTTCATAAAGGACTGAAAATCATACTGGATAAAGTGTCTTCCAACTCTGAGAATTTACTTGTATCTTGCTAGATATGTAAAATATCCTTATTTTTCCCTCAAAGTTAGAGATGTTGAGGAGAGAAGATATCTGAACCACATTTTGTTCTCTTAGAGTCAGGCTGTATGGAAAATAATCAATTAAATTTCAAACTAATCACAGGTATCTATATAGTATACATATATTTAATATCTACTTGTAGATTTAAAAAAAAACATGATTGAAACTTCCTTAGAAGTTAACTTGGCAAATTTTAACATATAGTTATTTTTTCTAAATATGAAGGTTATGCACTCATCAACAATTAAAAAAAGAGACAAGAGATCCTGTTAAATAGCATTATTTAGCTAGAGGTGTGTGGTTTACCCACAAACTAATAAGTTTAAAGCAATAATGACCATTCTCAGAACATTTCATAAAAATTACAAGATCAAAATGTCCTGCTTTAGACTTAGACAGTCTCTTATTTGATGGCATGTTATTTGTAAAATATGGGGGACAAGAATAAAAGACACTTATTATTATTGATAACTAAGAACGTTATCAGCATAAGAAAAACTGTGTCATCAAATGAAACTTTGCTAATGCCAACAGTAACAGGGAGATGCATAGTAACTTTATTAAATGGAGAAGGAAGTGGAGACTGGCATTTAATATTACATGGGAGTGAAAGATAATTCAAAGCAAGGAAGGCAAGATGAAATTAAATAGAAATATTAAAATAGATAATAAAGGGGAAGTAAAATAATACAAAATTTCAGTTTTTAATCTGTATGTTTTTGTATGTATGTAAACTTTATATTATATATTATGGCATATCTAATGAAATTAAAGATTAGTGTTTATGCTCTATTTTAATCAAAGAATAATATGCTAAATTATCTCCACACCCAATTATTCTGAACAACATGCCCAGCATGTCCAGCTAGTCTGTCTACATGGTGAATACATAGATTTTACCATTGCCCTGTCACCTAACACCTATATAGGAAAAACTAACCAGGGGCCAAATCTATAAATCTAAATCTATGTAGCAGTAACTCAACTTTTAGAAGATTTCAGATCCTAAGTAATATGATCAAAACCAAGGACCCCCCCACACACACAAAATTCACATATGGATATACACATGACTTTTTTACATACAATTTCTGGGGATTCATAGGCTTGAGGTTAAGGGTCTCTGTCTTGGTTTCTTTTGGTCCTGAGCATAGTGCTTCCTTTCCAAGCTAAATATATAATATTCTTATGTGGATGCTAGTGGCGTTGCCTTCCAGAGGCATGATCCTTGCTTTCTTTGTGTCTCAGATACTATGCTGATGAAATGTGCATATTCACACAGCTCAACTTCACTTGGGGTCCTTGGGAAACTGGCATGTTGCCACAGTTGCTAACCCTGTCTTTGAGACTAATGTGCTAGCTCATGTATAATAATAACATAGCGAAAATAACAGAATAGGAGCTCCCCAAAACTTTTTTTTTAACCCAGCACATTGACAGGCATGCAAAACTCGACTGAAATTACATTTCTCACCTTCTTTTACATTAATTTTTCTTCCTGATTTCAATTAGCCAAACTTGAATGGAGACACTGCAGACAGTTCAACCCCACCTCAGAGCTGTGCAGACAGCTCTTGCTGCCAAGCTGTCTATCACCAAGACAACTAGGCCACTTTGCTTTGCTCTGGGTAAATACTTCATCAGGACCAGTTGCAGAGGAGCCTCTTCGAAATGACCCCCATCAGATCAAAATCCTTTTAGCAAACCAAAATAATTTTTAAAAGCACATAGAGTAAAAATAAGTATTAATATTTGAAAATAATTCTTTATGCTGATTAACAGGAGGCTTTTTTCAAGAGATTGTTTGCCATGAAGGCAGGCTGATTCGAGGGATCAAGAAAAGCTCCCTCCTCCCCAGTAAGTCTAAAATGTCTCTATTTGCGAGTCATTATTATGATTTCCATTCATCATAGCTTTTTTTCCAACACTTTCTTAAAAGTCACAAATTCCCTTGAAGTAGTCATCAGTAATATAGCAATATCCTTTCTCTAGTCTCTTATCTTTAAAATAATTTGAATAAGAGCAGATAATAAGTGGTGAGATGGTTGGCATTCTTACCTTAAATAAAAATGGAGGACAGGGGTTAATTCTTTGACACAGTGGCATTTAACAAAGTGATATCCTTGATAAGTTTGGCACATGTAAATGAGTCAAAAACAGTAAATTCTACTTTTATCAAATTTAAAGGAAGGGTTTTTTAATCTCAGCAAAAAGTTGGGTTTTGGGGTCCTTGAGGATCTAGCAAAGGTGCCAAAACATTGTACTCCCCCCAGTGAGGCTCCATTACTGCTGATCCACCCTCAAGAGCTTTCTGAGTAGTCCCTCAGCTTTATTGTTTGTTGGTCTCCTTGGCGGCAGGTGTCTGCTAATCAAAGGCTTAAGAAGGTGTGGGGTTTTGGATTTGGCCCTGACTGGAAGGAAAACTTTCCATTCAGCCTTGGGCAACAATATTGGAGCTTTTCGGAATGTTATAATTAACTCTGTGCCAAGTGGGGCCCAATCTCCCGCTATGTAGTCCTAAGAATCCAAAGAAAGAAGTATTTTCAATTCACTTCAGAATGTCTAATCTCCCATCCTGCAGACCAAATAAAAACAGTCTGGACCAATTGAGCCTCCTCCGACCCCCATCTACTGGAATCCACCTGGGAGAAATTCAGGAAAGTTGGCCTCAGGTCAGCACTAGCCTTCTGCAGAAGCAGAAAAATTTCCTCACCCTCCATCCATGAATAGTCCTGGATACCAGAGAAAGAGCCCAACTTCAGATATCCCATGAAGAGAGCCAGATGTGGGGGACAGGGCAGGAGCTAAGATAAGATACCAAGAGCTAAACATTTCTACACTTGAGTTGGTATTTACTGTGTGCTATTTTGTTAGATTTCCTCTTTTTAAACAGAATGGGAAGAAATGTGAAAAGAATTCATTGAGAGCTGAACTGACCAGGGATTGAATCTCAGCACCAATGTTTATAATTTTAACATTAGACGACTTATTTTACAGATCAAGGCTTTCATCTTAGTTCCCTCACTAACTGTGAATTTAACCAAATTTCTGCCCTAACCTTGGTTTCCCCATAAAAATGAGGTGATTGTAACTAAATCTATAAGGGCTTCTTCAAGTCTAATTAAGTCACTTCTGGGATCCTTACTTTGTAAAACATCCAGGTATGTTTAAACACTTGGGACCTATAATCCATCCCATCTCCAATCTCTACCAACCTCAACAGACTTTGACGATAGCTCCCCAAGTAATTTTTGTTGGGGAGCCTCTTAGGCATAGGAAGCAAAGGAAGAGTAGAAATGCAAGGCCAGGTTCACAACAAAAATCTAGGTGACTATATCCAAAGAAAGATCACTTCAAAACTGCCGGCTTCCAGGCCAGAAATGCTAGTTTATAAGCTGATAATATTGTTGTAGCAGCTTTTTTTCCTAAGAAATTTACCAAGCAAAGACTTGTCAAATGGCTGAGGAGTACCCTGAAGAATGTAACACAAAACTTGATTGCCAAGGTTCAGACATGTTAAGGAAAGAGCAAATGGTCCAGTAGTAGAGGGGAATTAGATAATAAGGATGGAAAAATTACTGAGGACAAAATTATACAAGGAAACACCTCTAGGAATCCAACAGAAGGACGTAAAGACAGAAATCCCTTTCATGCTACAGGGCTTTGGACTACGCACCAGAGGAAATGATGTCAAAGACCTGAATAAACCACAAATAGTCGAATCAAGAGTTCTGGAAATCAAAACTACCTTAAGAACCTAAATGAACAACAGATTAAAAGGCTAATTATGAAATTTCAGATACTGTCAAACTTTTTCAGGGAGAACAGTTGGAAGGGAAATGGGATAATAATGTAAGAATTCCATAGAACTAATGTTTTGTTGTTCCTGATATAGAATCATTACTGCTAAAAGCTGTTTGGGGTAGGAATATGAGGGAGAATATAGTGGAATTCTGAGCAGTATGATGCTTATAGTACAAATACAGGCCATTTCTATACTCAAAATACTATAATCTAAATTTATTAAAGTAAAACACCACCAGGTATGCCCTGGTGGCTCAGGTGCTAAGCTGGCAGGCTGGGGCATAGACCATTTAAAGCAACCAAAACAAACAAACAAACAAATAGATAAATAATAAGTGTTTTTTTCCCTTCCTT